>JXOR01000860.1:0-161075 GCA_001014335.1 Coboldia fuscipes | reverse complement strand
GTATCCCTCTACCAGTGTCCGCATAACCACCTAATCGTGGTTAAATATTTAATGGAAATAATAAACAAACAATTTTAATTTTAAACCGCCTCTGTTCTGAATTCCGTCTTACTAGTTGTTTTGTTTAATATATCCTGATTAAATAAATGACTATTTTCCCCACTGTATTATGCAGCAACAACATTCCATCAAAATGCTAAGTTGTTAAAGAAAATTGTGAATCAACTTTTTGGTATTTCAATAACAAGGCTTCCCCATTGTCATTATAAAATACACAACATCATTATTTGTGTCATGTTTATATCCATTCAGTTTAATCGCTTCCAAATTGAATGGAAACCGAATCGGCAAACCAAATCAACATAACAAATGCGTCGAATCAGTTTACAATGTATATACTTAAATCACGGGAAATTTCTTAATCACATTAACTGAAAATCGGTATTATTGTATATATACACAAGTACATATTTGGTTTAATATTCAATACAATAAAAAGCTTTCAATTTACCCACCTTCCACACCACCAAAACGATGTTGTGCAAATATTAAAAGAAAATTTCTACCTGTCGTGATGTGCCTTACTATATTTTATGTTATTCTGTTGACAGTTTAACGAAAACAAGCTGGTATATCAATAAATTGATAAAAATAAAATCCTATAACACATTTATTCACTTTGTATGCCAGCCAAGTGAACACCAGAGCCAAGTGAATTTTAAGACAATGGCATAATATAAAAGGAAAATATGGAAAGAAAAATGGAATACATCGACTTACATACATATAATTTATACACAAAAAAAAGAACAAAATAAGTAAAATAAGTTCTANAACACATTTATTCACTTTGTATGCCAGCCAAGTGAACACCAGAGCCAAGTGAATTTTAAGACAATGGCATAATATAAAAGGAAAATATGGAAAGAAAAATGGAATACATCGACTTACATACATATAATTTATACACAAAAAAAAGAACAAAATAAGTAAAATAAGTTCTAGTAAACAGCCATTTATGCTGAAGACAACGAATACCTTAATACCGATGATACGATATTCTTCACTGTTTTGTTATGAAATGCATAGCAATGAAAATCCTTTTTATTATCAGAGCCACTGTCGATGGCTGAACAAAATCCTTATTGAGTATGACATGACAATGAAGTAAAGAGAATACCCAACATATTCAATAATAATAAAAAAGAAAGAATATGGTACTGAATACAGTAGTAATGCCGCCGAAATCCACATTTCATATTCATGTTGTTGGCATTATTCAACCATTCCCCATTACACACTGACAGTCGTGTTTCACTTATCAAATGAATTAAAGCATAACGAAGTGAGTCTACCTGGTATGAAGCATCGCAGTGATGAATTTAATTATTTGGGGTGGTAATGGTTGGGGGTCACTCAGTGTATTATTTTTTTCCTTGTAGTTACATATGTATACACGATAATGTACACACGAATTGAACTAATCCAATGGTATGTATATAAAACAGTTTAGAACTAATAGACGAAATGAGTCCTTCAATACATAGCCACCAATATAACGATCACGTACAAACATTAAGCTTTCTCTATGCTACGAATTCAATTTCTAATTGTATTTACCTCGCGGTGGTTAAAATTGAATAAAAATTGTGGCTTTGGGAGAATGAAATAAGTAGTTCTTAGTGTATTATCGTCGTGAATAGAAGCTTTTTTTCTAATGTTCTGTCGTCGTGTTTCGATGTCCATTCAATCACATTGGATTTTGTGAATATTGTGAAATACTCATTACGGATTATAAAAGAGAAATTGTGATCAATGGAATTTCAGTTTTAATAATGGATTATTAATTACTATACTGTTTGACTGAATTTAATGTGCAAATAATGATTTCCACAATAAGAAGATAATTTGATACACGAAAACCAGTGAAAATATTTTGACGAATAATTTAATCAACATTATCTACTAGTGCAAAATAAGAACAATAAACCATCGGATTCATTTTAATTGTACGTTTGAGAGATTATGCTCAGTCATTGATTGCATGACTGCAGGTATATAGAATGAATATCATTAGGATACTACATGTTAAACATAATAAAATACAATGGAATTTCATATTTAAAGTAAATAAATAAAAAAAAAAATTGTAAATTGCATGCAAATTGAAAACAAACTGCAGAATTTCTGGAAAGAAAAAAAGAACATTTCGTTATTTGCCTGCAATTCTTTTTCCTTTTTATCTGAAACATTTTAATAACATAAAAACTAATTTCCTATTTAGAAAAAAAAATCACAAATGTTCAAACTTCTTCTCTCTTAAAAAGGATTTTATTTCGGTACTCCTTACGAAATTCTTAAATTTGAATATGAACCTTTTGCTGGTCTTGCAAAAGAAAAAGAAAATTCAGAACTTTCAAACTGATTGTAATCACTATTGAACATTGTAATCGCCTGTGATTTAGACACCAGAGGCGATACAAACCGAATGAATTTTTAATTCCAAATTTCCATATTCTTGAGTATCCATTTCGTATTTCCATTCGATGAAAGCGAAATAGGAAAAAAGAAGAACTTTAAATGCCATTGTGTGCTTATTGCTCTATAACACATGAATTGTCCCTTTATAAGTTTAAATTGTAATCGAAATGGTCCATTATTGGCATATGGTAAATGGTCATATGAACCATAAATTTTAGTTGTTTTTATACGTTTACTTGTTCATTTACCATTTACCAAAAACCTTTAACTACGCATTTACTGTTTCTATAATATTGTTTTGCATAAAAGCTCATATTATTTGCCATTCCAATCGTGTGTCTAACGAATATTTATAGATGAAACAATTTAATAGATTTATCTGTGTACTGTTTCAAATTGTGGGTACTATAGAAAATTTCGGAAATTGGAGAGCAATAAACTTTTTTTTTTTCATGTCCATTTAATTCCGTGATACGGACAAGTATCCATGGTACTGTTGTATATGAATGTGTCATTTACGAAAATAAAATTGAATAGTGTCAATTTGAAGGTTAACCATTACCAGTGGTGATATTTAAATCAAATGATGAACAATAATAACGGTAATACAAGTAGCAGTGGTGGCAGTGCTTCATCAACAATGCCGAATCAACCGGCCGAAGAGAGATTAATGGCAAGTGATATTCAATTACACAGTATGCAGATTTCCTAACGAATACCAACTAATAATTTATCCTCACAAAAAGAAAATCAAAATTCCTTATTATGTATGTTGTGTCCCCCATTCAATTGCACTATGAAAATGTTCCAAATAAAATACAATTTTCTGTGTGTCCCAGCCATCGTATGAAAATTAATAACATTTGTTTCACTTCTGTATTCAATGTGCTTGGAATATGGAATAGGTCGCTGTACGCGTTCGACCATGCCAGAATTCACATGATGAAAAATGTATACAAATTTTCTCACAAAAATCATTGTTATTCGATGACGGTAATAAGGGGAGGCCAAAAAAATACAATTATGATTTTGTATTTGGTGAGGAATCATCACAAGAAGATGTGTATCGGATCACAACAGCACCGCTTGTTAAAGATGCATTAAATGGATTAAATGCGGCTGTGTTCGCTTATGGTGCCACCGGTTCAGGAAAAACTCACACTATGCTGGGACCAAATCCAAAAAAGGCAGCAACACCGTCCTCTGAAGTGCCACCAAAGACATCGACCACCCAAGGCGATGGTCTTATGGTAAAAGCGATCGATGAAATTTTCCGTTGTATTGAAGAATCCGATGAGTCAACTTCATATAAGGTGAGAATATAAAATTCACTTAGGTTTTTAGTTCTTTTTTGTTACTTGTTTTCTATTTCTTTTATTTTTTCATTTTCATTTTCTTGTGTTTTCCAATGAAACACTTTCCATAATTCATTATACTGTCATCATTTAATGTACGAAAAGGAACTTTATTTTACTTTATGTGTTACAAAGAAGTTAACTGGGTGAGTTGGCGAACAATAATAACATAAAAAACAAATCGAAGTACAAGAACAGTACCATATAACATTTCGTAACCTCGATTATAAATTGCAAAATATGCTAATTTCCTTAAAGAAAATTCTGTAAAGAAAATGCAAAATATCCTTAACACATGCAACAATTCTGTTATTGAAATCGATTTTATTTTTTTGGTTCCATTGATTCTTCTTTTTATTTCTGTTGTATATGTTGTTTACCAATCTAAATCCCTAAGAACTCAATCCAATGAAAACAGAGACCAAGAAAATTTCGAATTTCAGCAACCACCAACGGAAAACCTATCGAAACTCTTTCGTACTACGTTTCACTTAATGTTTGATTGTATTCTTTTACGTTTCATTTTGTGCTATCGTTGTCATAAGTACAAACAGAACACGACGAAGTCAAAAGTTTCATTCAGTGGTTGAATTTTTATGCGACATTTTCAATATCATTATGGTATTGATTTATAGCTGATAATCTGCTGTACACACGCCAACCAATTTGCGATAATTTGTTGGGAATGTGTTGTTCTTTTATTATTTATTCAATTGAAATACACTCACTTAATTCATAAATTTAATTTTAATCATCTGTAATGCATTCAACAGATTCACACAATTGATGGTTTATTAAAACACTAATTATGAATGCTGTGCAAAATCATGAAATTTTGTAAATTATTATTAATATATCCTGATCCAATTAATTCATTTTAATTCTCTTCATAATCAATTGGACTGTGTTTCGCATATTGATGCTGTGAGTAATTCATACATATGAATAATGGATTTTAATTAATAAATTTAAATAATATCATTACAACATAGTTAATAAATGTAATGAATAAAAACACTTTTTATTCTTTCGAATACAGATGGTACTCAATCAACTGTATTACATCGCTTTTTTAATGCATATCGATAATAATCAGAATAAAATCCCTGGAATGATATTCAATTAAAACTTGAATTTAACTATGCTTTTAAAATTCCATTTAAAATAGTATTTCATTCGATTAACTTTAACAGATTTGCATTAACAGATTGTTATAATTTGATCTATTTAAATTCAAATTTCCAAGCTTTTAGTTTACTTTATCCAGAATATGGAAGCCCTCAAAACTCATTCATTGCATTTCGATCAGAGATTGGAATGAAAAAGAAAACAACATATATAAAATCAATAACTAATTTTGGTGATGTACAATAAATATAATCAATACAGGACTAACATTGTTTAGTAGTTGACTAGCATGATTGGTTGAGTGGTATTTAAAACAACACGAATTAAATTTCATTTTAGTTTGGTCATTTTATTCATATCTATATTAACGTAATCGATGAATAACTATGTAAGGTAAATTTAATTCATCTGTCCTATTAATGAATTCCAATAGCCAATGAAAAAATTTTCGATTAAGAACACTATGGTGTAAGTGCTGCATGACATCCAGCAAGCCAATAATTCCATTGAATATTTAATGGATCGATCATTAATTGCTGATTGATACGGCATTGTACTCTATTTACATTAATTATATACATAATGGTTTACCAATAACTGGTCTTGATCCGTTTTCTAATTCAATTGACTGTTAAAGAAAGTTTCACCTAATAATTGTACGACATGTTTATATCGAATAGAATTAACACCCAGCACAAGGTTAGACATCTAATTTGTTTACCTCTATCATAATTCATAGAATTTTTATGTTACTAAAACAGTTAAATTTCAGTTTTAACGATTAAATCCATTATTCTGGTCATCAGTGACAATTACCTGACCAACATCGTTTATAAAAAGCACAACAAATTTAGCATAAATGATCGTTGACTTAAGCAAGAACCTTGGTCAGGCAGAACTGATACACCTCCCACCACAAGTCATGCAAACTTCAATGCATTATTAATTTCCATTTAAATTTTCATAATGGTTTTTGTGGTGAAAATAGCATTTGATTTAATGAAATTCATTTCAGGTGGGATTAAATTTAATCAAAGTAGTTATTTAAAGAGTTTTCCACACATTCATATTAAAATAAATTATGAATTTTGGTCATAGAAACCACAATTGAATCTACTTTTAAAATATCGAAGTTTAAAAGCCATACAATTTAAAGGTCCTTATTACTTCCTACCAACTAACTGGCAACTAGTTCGTTAAACATTTCCAATATTTCTAAACTTTTTCTACAAACAAAGTTCAAAAGGAATAAAAAGTTTCTCAAAAGACTCATTCAGTCTATAACCGAATTATAATACTTTAGTAACCGAAGATGAACTTTCCCAATGGTCTGACATATTGAATATTGTATTCCATTTACTTACACACAATATCTATAACCATTCATTATGGATTCTTATAGGTGTAATTTCCTCATACAATTCAAATGAATTTTCCGGCTGTGATTTTTTGTTATAAACAATTTTTGGTATTTGAATATAAACTGAATGTTATTGAACTCATCATCGAATACAATTACAAGTTGTATTAATACCGTTGTTTGGTGCCACCCGAAAAATAAAGAAAATGAGAAATATAAGTCAATATCAGCAATTTTCTTTGATGAGTTTTCTTCATATTGTTGTTGTACAATTCATAGCGACGTATACCAAACAGAAAAGAAATAATTATGTTAGTTTCAATACCAAACCAATTATGTACCAACGAGTGTAATGTTTGGTCAAACAATACATAATCAACGAAGACGTTTCATATTGAAATTCATTATCCTGTGGAGTGGGTTTTTTTTTTTGTAGAAAAGAAAATAGTAATTAGAGAAATCTGGAATACATAACGACGTAGAAATTGTAGCACCTACGAACAGGTTCACGATGCCAAATTTAACGTAATAATTTGTGATTGCATGTGACCTAAAATAAAAAGAAATCGAAATGGAAAGAAAAAGAAATCAAATAACAAACTGAAACTAAAACTGTTTTTCAAATAAAAAATTGAGTTCAAGTTCTCTTCGATTTAAATGCGTGATTTGAAATTTAGTAACAACCTGCTGAAATTATTACCTATTTTTCTAATATGAAAAGGTGGCGCGTGATTAGAATTGTCCCACTCACATTGGACGACAATTATTGTGTATAGTGAGATTTCTATTCATTCATTGAGGGTGCTATTTTCTATATTCAACTGACCCACTAATTTTGGTTCACAAAAATAAAAAATATAATCACACGAGTTTATTACAATGAATGTGTGCAAAGTAAAATGTATATTTTCGTAGTAATTATAATGACAGAACCTCCGCTTATCTGGTGGGTTTTATTTCTGGTTGAATAAAAATGCTACCCTTCAATTCATGAGGTCATTCATGGTATTCGGATGAACTATAAAAATCCTATAAATTTACTTTAACATATCATTAGCAATACTCGGCTGATGAAAACACTGAGATTAAAAAGTCAATTTTTGACCGGCTTTTTTTTTATTTCCCTCACCGTTACCTCGTTACCAACGATTCATATGAAATTGGTTTTTCCATTCAATGGTACGTAAACGTATAAAATATTTTCACATCGTCAACCAATTTGTAGAGAGGGTAATATTATTTTGGAGCCAAAAATTGTTTCTACATATGAACAAACTAATTTTCTGATAACCATGTAATGTACATCATATATAAGTGCAGCTCACTTAATTTTATGATTATCGTTTGTATTTTGAATGCTGTTGAAATTATTATCGCATCATTAAATTTTAGGTAGAAGAAACCCAGACTAACAGTTTATGTCTTATATTGGTTACTGCTGCCACTGAAAGGCAATAAATTAAAATGCAAATGATGTGTTGATCCATTTTAACAGGTTCAGGGACCCATTCAATAGCGAATTGTGGTTCGATATGTTATGCACTCTATTTATAAAATATAAAATACATATTAGTGTCAATTTCAATAGGAAACTTATTTAATTTCTTTTACATTCAGATATCTATTTCGTATTTGGAGATATACAATGAGCTAATACGTGATTTATTAAATCCGGGTGGTCCACTGGAATTGCGCGAAGATAACCGGGGTCAAAAGATAACGGTAGCAGGCCTATCTGAAATTACGGCATTAAGTAGACACGAGGTGATTCAATTATTACTCAAGGGAAATAAAGCAAGGACAATGGAGCCAACGGCCGCTAATCAAACATCATCGCGTAGCCATGCTTTGCTCAGTATAACAATATTGAATAAAACACCGTTGGGTACAAAACAAGGACGTTTATTCCTAACCGATTTGGCTGGTTCAGAACGAGCCAAAAAGACAAAAAATAAAGGAAAACGATTACAAGAAGGCGCACACATAAATCGTAGTTTATTGGCATTGGGTAACTGTATCAATGCGTTATCTGGTGGCGCACGCTATGTAAATTATAGGGATTCAAAACTAACGCGACTATTGAAGGAAGCTTTAAGTGGTAAATGTAAAACTGTTATGATTGCTCATGTTGCTCCTGAAGCTAAGCATCGGGATGAAACTAAGAATACACTTGTCTATGCTGATCGCGCAAATCACATTACAACTCGGTTACAAAATGTTGAATTCATTGATGAAACACGAGAATTTCCAATGAAACATTATCAGTCATTAGTTTCTGAACTACGTGATGAAGTGAAACGATTAAAAACAAAGATGTTAAGTGATAGACCCAGAAGTGGTGCTGCACTGAAATTGAATCCTGAGGAGGATGAGAAACGAAAGGCTGAATTACGATATTTACGTGAACAAATTGTTGTTACATTTAAACAGCAAATGAAACTTCGTCGACGTTTACTAGAAGCAGAAAGTCATTTACTTGGTCTTGAATTGGATGCGGAACGCCAACACATGGTGATATCGCATTGGCAAGGACGACTTGGTAAACTATATGATGCACCACATGATAACTTTGATGGTGAGATTCCCATCAAATTATGTTTAATGCTACTAAAGTCATTCAATTATTCTATTTTTAGATGATGACACTGAAGGAAGTTTAGCTTTAAAATCAGCTTGGAATGAATTGGCAGCAATTGAACGAGAATCTAAAAGATATAAAGAGATTAGGGAAAATACAGAACGTGATTTGGAATTATGCAGAGAAAAGGGTGTCACCCTAGAAGACGAATTACCTGAACGAATTACGAGTGATGAGGAACGAGAACTTTTATCACTGTTGTGCAGGGTCCATGAACTAGAAGCTGATAAGGTTTCCTTACAGGCTGAACGTTTAGCCCGACAAGCTGAATTAAGACGTAGAGACTTACAATTATTGCGTGCCGAGAGACAACGACGATTATGTGAAGATATTATAAGTACACAGAGAAGATTGATGGAAGAAGAACGTGTCCAGTTGCCAGAAGAATTGAAGGAATTATATTCATTGTATCAACAAGAGATTCATGCCAGTTCTTATAACAACGGTGTGCCATTTTCTCCCACGGAATTCGATGAGAAGAAATTTCCACCACTTCGGACTAGCAGTACAAGAGGGTAAATATAGAACTAGTAAATTTTAAATCAGCAAATCTTTAATATTACTATAATTTCCAAATTAGAAGTTCAAGTTCAGGTTCCGATTGGTCGCCATCACCATTGCCACCTATAGATCCACACCAACAGCCACCACCGCAATCATCTACACACGCCACTGAAGGACCGGATCGTGTTATGGGGCCACCCGTTGGGCCACGTTTACCATCCATTCTTAAGGCATCACGTCGCATGAGAAACAAATAATTATTCTATTACATGTTTTGCTACTGGTCCCATGAATTATTTATTGCAGAGCATCCACATAATTTCAACATGTACATGAGTGCGATAATGATTATTAATAAATCCAATATAATTAATTTATTCCAATAGTATTGGATCGATACACTCAATAAATATGAACAACTACAATTTGATACTGCAATTCAAACAAGGATCATTATAGATGTAGTTTTCAAAATAAATAAAATGAATAATTGATAATGCTTATGTCTTGCAATAAATATTTAACCGAAGTGGATTCTTATTGTATTTTATTTGGTTATAGAAAATATAATGTTGTATTGATATTAAATTTTTTATGGATTTACTTAGAAAATCACCTATTAAACTATTAGAATAATCATTAATGAATGTTATTCTTTAAATGTTCATAGATATTTATCATAATTTATATATAATTAGTCAGCTAGAACTAATAATTAATTTAGCATTTGGATAAATAATAAGAGTTTTACACAACGATTACAGACATACATATTGTGTGTGTAAAAATAGCCATGTGTATTCGTATAGTTATCGATGAACTCTTTTTCATTTATGGAATAGAAATAGTAGTGATTAACAAATAGCGCACTAATAAACTGTAATTCTCGTTTTTTCTGTTTACCATTTTCTAATACAAAAAAGTGTATATTACTTTTTATTCTTATACTTATAATAATCACTTACTTAAACGCATGGCTCAACATAATTGCCTGGAAATAGACCGGTTACACCATCCATTACGCCCTCCCACCAACCATCATCATTCTTCTTCAATACATAAAGCACCGAGCTCTCTTGGAAGCTTAATTCATCGTCCTTATCGGCATAATAATCATATATTGCGACAACTAAATTAGGAAAAATTAATTAGTGTCAAACTCACACCGGAAATATTATTCATAATTGTTCAATACCTTTCTCAATGTAGTTCTTTGGCACCCATCCCGGTAGATTTTGATCTTCTGGCACAATTGCTGCTAGCTGACCTTGTGAGTTACGTGGCCGTCCAAAGTTTTGATGTTCATCTTCTGGCGGCGGTGGCGGTGGCAATGGTGGAGATTGAGATCCAGGTCTAGCGTTATGACGAGTATGACTACGTCCCAAAGTATGCATTCCAATATGTCCGTGAGCCGGCATTTCATGTGTCATAGTTAATGGCGAAGGAGGTGCTGAAATATTATCAGAAAATTATAATAATAAATTTGACATAATAACTAATTATTACTCTTACGTGGCATATTGCTACGATCATCATAACCAGAGGGTGGTGGTGGAGGCATCGGATGAACCATTCCAACCTTTAAGTTTATTTGAGTTAACTATATAAAAACCAAAAAATACGGATTATGAACTGTGTTCTACAGCAAAATGTATATAATGTAACAAGCTCACTTGATTCGATGGAACGTATTGTTGCTGTTGTTGTATCTGTTGGCCTTGTGGTTGAACCACTGGCAATGCACTGTAACCAGGACGTTCACTACTTTGACGTCGTGGATGACCCATTGGGTAATTCGGCGCATAGTGCGATGGAACTTGAGGTGGTACAACGACTGGCGGAGTACGATATTCACGGTTACTTTTACCTAAAGTACCGGTACTACCAACAGTCATACCCTTCACCAATGTACCGGCATTTCCACGGCTAGACTGCGGTGGTGTTGGAGGTTTAGTGGTTGGCGGCGGACCAACTGAAGGGTTCTGATTCATATGTATCATTTGAATGGAACCTTGGCTTGAAACACGATTTTTTTGTTTCTGGCTTGGAGCCAATCCATGACCGATCTCATCAAGAATTGTATAGTCAATCGGTTTTCTGACATACTTAATCGGTTTCTCAACGTTGGTTGGAGCAACAATTTTATATTGTCTGGAGCTCACCGTGTTGGCAGTCAATACTCCAATTTCCCTACAATCATAATTTAATATTTAATAAGCATAATTCAGTGTTGACATATATCCATATACCTGCGAGCAACTTTTTCTTTATGAATGCTAACAGTTTGTGCAATATGATTCATCTGGGATTCCATCTCAGCCAATTGTTGGCTCTGTAAATCGAGCAATTGTAAATAATTGAAAGCCAACGTATTAATCTGGTATGCCACACTGGCTAATGATTGAGTCGTATAATTCTTCGTCTCTTCTAATGCAGCTTTTTTATTGGCCGCCCTATAAATTATTGAACAAACGAATTTTCGTAATTGATAAACCAAAGCAAGTGACCATGTAAATACAAATGCACACCTATAGTAAGTGTCTTCACAGTACTCAGCAACCCGTTCCAAGTTGGTGAAGGAGTCCTTAAGACTGGCTCGACCATCCGGAATTTCAGTACGTATCAGAGATGCCAACTCGTCCATGATGTTCTCAGTACCTACAACACTATGATGATCTTGATACGTCGAATCTGGAATCATTAAATTTGTTATTTAAACGGAACGGGGGCTACAAGCACACACACTCGATTCTACAATTCCAAAGAACACTAGGCCGGAAAACATTAATCAGCACTTGTAATATTTAATCACAAGCCACTCGATATCCAATGATCAGATGCAAAAGTTCTGTGATACGATGCTTAAAACACAACTGGAGATGAGGATGGATCAACAAACACTAATTATTTATTTAATTATAAAAACACACGGCAAACACTGAATCACTCTAAACAGGCTACCTCACAAACACCTTTAATTACCTGTGGTGTAAGAGTATCTATTCATACTACATTAAGCACGTAGCTATTACACTTGCTGAATAGACAATGGCGAACTGCAATTGAGTGTAAAATGCATACGATGCAATTAGTATTATAAAAACACTTTGAAAATTGTAATTAATTAAAATTGAAAACACTTTGAGCCAGGCAAACCCACTGTCTTATTCAGTACTAAAAATCGAACATATGACAGCAATGTATATATTGAAAATTGGAACGACACTTGACAACACACACATTCGCGATTCTTCAAAATTGAATACATAAATTAATACATAACTAATAGGATATTAATCTGTTACATTTTCAAGTTATAGTAGATTTATCCTCAACTCAAATCTGTAAGAAAGTTAATTTAACATTTTATTAACCGCTCATTTATTTAATTCATTGAAACATGATATGTCGGCAGTTAGCTAAGACACAAACTGACATTCATCCATCATTCAAAAATTTTTGTATTTTCTTATCACATTTTCGATCATTTGTCTGAATCCACTTTGCAATCAAAATTAACACTTTGAACCTAATTATTCGTCCATACTGAACTAGTTTAACCAATTGTAATTAATTACTGAAAATGTCCCGAGTCTTGGTCGGTGTGAAACGTGTAATTGATTATGCCGTTAAGGTAAGAACTGAATTATTTCTGAATGGGGTCAAATTGATGTTAATTCTTGTATGATGTGATCTCTTAAATAGGTACGTGTTAGGCCAGACAAAACTGGTGTTATCACTGAGGGCACCAAACATTCAATGAATCCATTCGATGAAATTGCCGTGGAAGAAGCCGTCAAGATGAAGGAGAATAAAGTAGCTAGTGAGGTAGTTGCTGTCTCAGTGGGTCCAACTCAATCACAAGAGGTGCTCAGAACTGCACTTGCTATGGGAGTAGATCGTGCAATTCATGTTGAGGTACCGGCCAAAGAAGTGGAGCTTCTACAACCAATCCATGTTGCAAAGATTTTAGCTAAAATAGCTGGTGATGAGAAAGCAGATTTAATCATTGTCGGCAAACAGGCAATCGATGATGATGCCAATCAAACTGCACAAATGACGGCTGCTCTGTTGGACTGGCCTCAAGGTACATTCTGTTCAAAAATTGAAAAGACTGGTGACGGTTTGACAATCACCCGTGAGATTGATGGTGGTTTGGAAACCATCAAGACCAAGATCCCAGCAGTTTTAAGCGCTGATCTTCGGTTGAATACTCCGAGATATGCCACTTTGCCTAACATAATGGTAAAATATTAGAACTTACGTAACACAATGTTAAACCTATGATAATGAAACCAATCTTTGATTTTTAGAAAGCCAAAAAGAAGCCGTTGAAAAAGGTGACTCCAAAGGATCTTGGAATTGATACTTCACCAAGAATTGAAATTGTGTCTGTGGAGGATCCTCCAGTGCGTCAAGCCGGATCAATTTTACCTGATGTGGATACATTAATCTCGAAATTGAAGGAAAGTGGGCACATCAAGTAAACCGGAATGCTTTACAGGGAATTATTAGACAATACAAACCAGCACCAATTAGATAGTCTTACATGAGATACGGAATGCATTTATTAACTGTAAATAATTATGAAAATTGATTTTTTTATTGTCTATTAGAGGTGGCAAAATTGAACAATTAAAGTCGGTTGTCAGATGTTTTCAAAAAATTGCCTTTTTTTATAAACATTTCTTGAGGCGGCTTAAAATTTTTGTGTGCAGATAAAAATAAATAAAACTCTTTGAATATTTAGTTTCAGTTACTCGGTAGTTAAAATTGTTAATTGCATGTGAGAGATGCATAATGTGAAATGGTAAAATTGGTTTTGTGTGGTCCTGTTGGCAGCAGATGTTTTATTAATTGTTTATAAACTTTCACCAAAATCTATGACTAAAACGTGTAAATTTATTTAACTGAAAGTGTTCATTGCAATGCATGAATATAGTAAAGATATATCGGGATCGGAGGATACAGTGGTATCAATTCCAGAGGAACCACAAGTAAAAAAAGTACCGCAAGTAAAGTTCGTTGGATACAACGGATCACATTGTTTTCCGGGGGTCGAAGAGTTCTCCACAACTGAATTAAGAGGTACTTATGGTATTTTATTCAAAGTATATTTGGCTATTCATGTCTGTTTTTAGAAGTAGATTTGACACCTTTGGAAGACTGTCTTGCCGAGGAATCAGATGTCGACCTGGACCAATTCCAGTGCTGTGTTAGTTGGAGTTATTCTGCATTTGGTGTTGGGAAACATATGGTTGTTTTCGGTACCTTTATTGAAAATAAATTATTTGCCAAATTTCAGTTCAATTGTAATATTAAACATGTTGATATGAATGATCACTTCATTCTTATATTACTGGAAAACGGAGACATGATAAAATATGAACCAAAGACTGATACTGCAACACCTCTAAGTTTTGTCGAACTGCATTTGGATGGTGGCCCATCGAAGCAAATGAAAACTGGTGACAAACAAAAGATAGAAAATATTGAAGATATTAGACATATTGCAGTGGCAAAGTCTTATAGTATCGGGATCACATGTTTAAATAATTTGTATAACATCCCTGATAAAGTATGCACAATGCCAAAAAGAATAAGGGTAAAAAAACTGATATGCGGATACGAGCATTCGCTTATATTGGATTTTAATGGTGACCTTTATGCGTTTGGTTCTAGTATGTAAGTGTGGATACGTTTCCGATAATTAATTGGGCCTTTGAACATAATGTACTTTTAGGAAAGGACAATTGGGAGTTGGAGAAATTGTTATGGAAGAGAGGCCGGTACAAGTGATAGCATTAGAAGGCATCAAAGTAATGTACCATTATTATTTATCAGTTCAGCTACCAATACAAACATTGTATTACTTTTAGGTTATTGATATTGGTGCGGGCGCTTGGCATAGTGCTGCCGTTACATCATTTGGTGATTTGTATCTTTGGGGCTGGAACGTTGATGGACAACTAGGAAGATCACAACATAGCATAGAAACAAAGGAATTTCGTAATAATAAGATAGTATCACGTACGGGAAATCCTAGTGTTTATACTTCTCCGATGATGGTATGCGTTGATCCAAATCATCAGAATAGAAGTTCCAAAAATGATGAGTATGATGTTGATGACGATGGAAAAGATTTAGTAATAAGAACAGTCTCTTGTGGTGCTCGACATACTGTGGTAACAACCGCCTGTGGAAAATTTTTTGCCACTGGATGGAATTTACATGGACAACTAGGAACAAAATTAAAAAAAGGAGAAATGTCTTGTTGTGATTTTATTAGGGTTTTCGAAGATTTAGATGCCAATGATTGGCGAGTCGTTTGTGGAAAGTGGAGTACAGTGTTAATTAAAACGTTACGGTGAAATGTACATTCATTTTTTCTTTCCTTTAACACTTTTACTCGTTTTTATTGTGGAACGGCTGCGAATACTTCTTCGACTGCCTAAACTTTTTCTCGACCGTCTCGGACTTGATTTAGCACTAGAGTCGGTGTTTTCGTCGTCGTCAGGACGACAATCATAGGGAACCATATCACGTTCTTCGGGGGATTTCAACATATCTTCACCAAAGATGCAAATCCAAAAATTCATGTGCACATTCAGAGCATTTGCAGTTGGTAGAATTTGTGTTCTTTTAATATCCAAATCAGATAAGCCTAATTCACTTTCGTTAGGTGTTTGAATGGAAATTCTTGACTTTGGTGATTTGGATTTTGATTTTCCTTTCTTTTTACCACTTTCAGATTTATCACCAAAATATTTCTTAGGTGTATTCATCCGATAGGGTAGATCTTTGTGGAGTTTTAAATGTTCCTTACGTACCGCTTCTTTGAACAAAAAGTACTTCAGGTTGGTTCCAATTCTGCAATGGACTAAATTTAATTTTTTCCGGCAAAGAAAGAAAATTACATCAAATTACATATCTTTGGTAAGAGACAACAAGAAATTGAATCCCATATCGAATGATTTTTTCAAAAATGGATGAATTTCGGGAAGTTCTTCGTATTCTTCTCCTTCTTCTTCTTCAACATATATTCGACATTTCTCAGGATTTTCAGTGCGCTGAATTAGACATTGCCAACCAAAGCATTCAAAATCTTCTAAATCTTGGTCGTATAATGAATAGATCATTTCTAATAGTTCAGCATACGTGTCGCATCCATCAGTTTTCACAAAATCAATGAGACGTGAAATCCATAATATAAAAACTGGAGTATTATCATCAGAGAAAATTTGATTGGAATTATTGGTCAAGACCCAGTCTTCAATTATGTCATACAACCAAATTTGAAAATAGTTGTAGTCAAAATAAGGACGTTCTTTAAGAGTTATAAGAAATGCTTCTACAGTTGGTAACGTGGTACCCTCGAATATCAATGGGGGAATTATTACATCAGTGGATTGTGATTGAAATGATACTTGCGATAACTTTTTAGAAGTAATTTTCAAATGGTTAATCGACCCACCTGACTTAATTGAGACATTGCTTGAAATAACGGGTGGAACTGTAAAACTTCAAAAATAAGATTGTTACAAAGCAAAGGACTCATCTTACCATATCGCACTCGCCTAATTTGACTTTTAATACTATCGGGAAAGAATTCTAATACATTCGATTCAACTACCTTCTTCGGAGTGAGTGAAGCCTTTTTGGGAGATTTCTTACCCTTTTTGGAGCTCATTGGAATTGTTTTATTTAGTAACTGAAAGAAACGTAATATTTGTATTTTTTTATTATTCTGTTATTGATTGTCAACGAGTTTGTAAACAAAAACAATATTCGGCATGATTTGTTTCTAAAATATTCAGAGGCACAGTGGTTTTTAACGGTTTAGAATAGTTCCGGAGGATCTAAATGGAGGATTTAATAGTAAGATATCGCTTCCAATCAGAATTACCATCAGTTAAAATAATCTTATTGCGTTTCTATTTTAGTCTGTGATTATAACAATTAGAAATGGTGAACAATTCATAGATGATTGTTTCAAATCCATCATTCAACAAAGATTGATCCATGATGAATTACGTGTTAGCTTAGAACTATGTATCTTTAATGATGCTAGTACAGACAATACGATACAAATTCTTAATGCGTGGAAAAAAAAATTTGAAGATGATACCCCTTCGATAATAATGAACATTATCCACAGCACCGAAAGCCAATCTAAAGGAGGTAAATATATTGTGTGGTGTCATTAAATTTTCTTTCTACACACTAAACACATTCTAAATGTTTTAGTCGGATATGGCAGAAATATGAGTATTAAATGCAGTCGAGGTAATTTCATATGTTTTCATGATATTGATGATGTGATGTTTCCAGATAGAATTATAAAACAATATCAATTAGCAAAATTACATCCAAATGCTGTAACTATTTTATATAACAAATAGATACAAATCATATTATATACCGATATTTTAGCTTATTGGATCCAAATTTATTCGATCACCTGAGAATTCTACATGCAGGTTTACTGAATGGGCTAATGAGATTCCATCTGATTTACTTAATGTTCAAATATATACTTCGCATGGTCCTACAATTGTGATGCCGACATGGTTTTGTCATAGAAATGTTATTGATAAATGCGGTTTATTCTCTGAACTTGGGAAAGGAACTCCTGAAGATTTGCTATACTTCTATGAAGTGTTAGATAAAAAATGTCAAATAATGAGAGTGGATGAACGCCTTGTTAATTATAAATATCACAAGGGAGCAACAACATTTTCAGTTGATGAGTAGCTTATTGAATATTCATATTATTTCTGTAACATTATTTAAGTTTTAAATGTTTTATTGTAGAAACACAATATGGAATATTCGAATGAATCGACTAATTAAGAAGGTGTTAAAGACACCACCTTGGTGTAATGGCTTTACAATTTGGAATGCTGGAAAACAAGGTCGTAAGTTCTTCAGAGATTTACCACTGGATTTAAAGGGGCATGTTGAATACTTCTGTGACGTAGATCTCAGTAAGTGCTATAATTCAAAAATAACAGGACGTCTTCTTTATAAATGTAAATTTTAGAAAAAATTGGGAAAACTTATGATTACTATGATCTTGAAACTAGAAAAGTAATATTTCAAATACCAATAATTGATTATATGGAAGCTAAACCACCAATAATTATCTGCATGAAAATGGTAATGATTAACAGTTGATAAACAAATAGAGATTCTTAATGCATTTAACTTTCTTATAGAATCTTACTAATGGACAATTTGAAGCGAATCTCGCTCAACTAGTAGCGAAAGGTGTGAAGGAAGATGAACATTTTATTATGTTTTCATGAGTAGTCAATATCTACTGTATTCCGTATTAAAAATCTCAGACACCTAATGATGACAGTTACCAATATTGTGTTACTTTAATTGATTGTATTTTATTATGATTTATTTTACAAATTGTAATATAACATTAAGACACATATCTAATAGTGAGTGTTAATTAATTAATTTAAAATTACCTAGACGAGAATGAAACGAATACAAAAATTATTATCCGGAGAATACTCCGATTTCGAAGAAGTGGTACTAATAGAAAGTCCATTTGCACAAGTAACAGTAAGTGGTCATGGAATAAGACAAGTTCAATTGGCATTAACTCCAACGAAACTTATAATTGCCCATGAAGTATTAGAAGAGAGTAATGAGTTTACTACATCTATTGAAACTTATCACGGATCTTTTGATGCAGAAACAGAAACTTTGGAGATACATAGCATTATACCTCTGGAGATGATAACATTGAAAATATATCGTAAGGGAAATCGACAAATTCTCAAGGTGTGTACCTGTGTAAAGAAGGAGAATTATTATGAATTCGGAGGATTTTTACTTCGTACCGTAGGTTCATTTTCAAATCTAAAATATATTTGACTGTAATTAAAGTATTTGTAGCTTTATTGGAACATTTGGCGAGATCGTGTTAGAATTTTGAAAGCTAATCAGATTCGTCGATCACCTGAAAATAACATATCAATTACATCTTCCGATACAGAATGCAGACCACAAACTTGCCTCTTTACAGTTGAAGTGAACAACCCTCAAACAAATCATATAATCCATTCTATACGTAATAATCGCAGTCATTCGTCTACGAGAATGCCAACTGTGCTAAAAGAATTTCTTAAAGAAATAAATATCAAGTCTAATACTCCAACGAGTTGCGAGAGTTACCAACTCCTAAAATCAAATACTGCGGAGATGGACAACGTTTCTTCAGGTCAAAATAATCGAATTCTAAGAGAAATGTCTCAAATGCTACGCCACAATCAATCAAATCCTTTGCTAGATAATTTTATGACCAATGATCAAAAATGTAATGAGTATTTACTAAAATGTTTTCCATCTTATGGTACCAATGAATGAAACTCTTCATACTTGAAATTTATGTATGTAAATAGATAATCTATTGCACTCTAGAAATAGTATGGTTTACAAACAGTCTATCAATATAATTAAACAACAATTAACAGATGAAACAGTCATTGCACTCATTAAAACCGTTAAAATTCGTATTATTATAAACTCAAGTGCAATTATGCCTAATCGGAAAAATAAAATTATTTTTTATTTAAAATATTGTTGTCGGATTATGCTCAATCTATTTGTGGTCATTACTTGAATCGAATAACAAGACTGAAATAAATAAAAAGACAAATCATTTAACTCACGTTTACCGTAAAATTTATTTTCGCAACACCAAAAGTGGTTTATGTTGAAAACTGGCTCTCGGTCTATACACAATAACAAATTGTCCACAGAGGCATTTTCCGTGTCCAATGACAACCATTCCACAGTTCCCCTATACTAGCGGATCACAACACTAAAAACTTATGTAAAGAAGTGAAAGTGATTGAATTAATGCGCGATGGTCGACTTTACCGTTCGTATGCATACCACCAAAAGGTTGATGTTAGCTGTTAAAGTAGTTTTTAAATGGCACTATTTGAATACCGCAGCTAAGACTCTGTCTTATAGTCGTTGGAGTGCTGTTAGAAGGATTCCATCTATTTAATCGGAAGTGATTAATTTTAGGTGTTGCAATTCTCAATTAACTTCTATTGAAATTACCACGATATCTCAGTTTTAACTTTAATTTATTATCGTTAGAAGACGAAACCTTTAGAATCTAATTACTAGTCTATAATATACCGTTGAACGAATAATTAAGTGAATCATGAAGCTATTAGTGTTAACAATCTGTAGTTTAATTAGTACCATTTATTGTGGTGTAATTGTACAGTTAGATACCGTAGGTGATGGTGATGCTGATGCTAATTTATCATCTGATAATGAGCCACACGTTTCCGAAACATTTGAAAGTAAAATTGGTGTAATTCGTCCCAAAGTTAGTATGCAATTATATTCATTCAACTATGTTGTGAAGTGTCTTCTAATATATACACTAATTACAGTTCGAACTGATTGGTAAACCACCAATTCATAGAGAATCAGCCCGTTTAGAAACCGAAGGTATCCCCTCAAAGGCTCTCAGTGTATATGATATCACACAACAGAAAGCTGCAAATTTCTTAAATGTGAGTTTCGTTACTAAAATATGTATGATTTCAGTGAAATCGTTTACATTGTTTTCATTTTCGTTAATAAAATTTGATATGAGATGAATTTGATATACTTTGTAGCCGGAACCAGTTGTGGATACAATTACTGAAGATGAGAAATATGGTAATTCAGGTGATAAATTTTATCCAGTCGGAAGAGCGTTGGTGAATGGTTATGAAGCTTTTTCAAATCTGCTCAACAAATTGATCGCTGTATGCATGCGTTTCGAATTAACATGAAATTTTTATTAAACAAAATGACATGTTTGTTTTAAATTAAGTAATATCGACACTAATTGATATGTGATATTCAATTTTTAGGCACCAAAAAATGTGGCAAGAGGCTTTTCCCAAAGTATTACCGATAATCTAAATAATCTTGGTGGTAAAATAGTGGGTCTTCAATGAAAATAAAAGTCACACCGATCTTACAAACTGCACACGATATATGAAAGTTTTTAAGTAATATATCTCTCTTGTTATTTTGTATTATGTTTAATATTGTTCATAATATTTTGGCATAAAATTTTCGTTTACATTTTATATCGTTTACTTAATAATAAATAATAATTGTTTAATAAAATAATTAAAATTTACATTGAGTCACATTGATTTTAAACGTATAATCTAAAAACCTAGGGGAGTACATAATGGTAATAAATAATGGGAACAATATTCGAGTACGAAAGTAAAAATATCATAAATTTATAAAAGGAATGACAAAGTATCTAATTTTAAAATAATCAAATTCAAAATAGGGAGATATAGAAATGAATAGAAGATGTTGACAGTATTGGGAAGACAATACCTCTTTAGGATCACATGTGAATTGTTTTATGGGAATTGCTAGGCGTTAATTAAATACTAACAGGAATTAATCGTTATTTGTCACTAAACGAACGATAAACTTAACAATGAGAATGTTTTGTTTATTATAAATAATATTTTCTTTTTGGCACACCGTTATATTTGTAGTTTCATCTTGATTATGGTATATAATGCAGTCTTTACAAATCGTTCATGTAACTTTCGGTCATATGCCTTGAATTTGGTTCAGTTGCTGCCGGTGAATATGATTTGTATGTTTGTGACGATTCATTGTGACGCATTGTACAAAACAATAGCATCGATGTAATCAATCCAAATAACTGAAATAAAACCAATTGAAAAATGTAAATGTAAAAGAGAACGATGTTTGCAATTTAAACGAATGGAATTAATTTGTTTTTTATACCTGCATGAATGCAATTACCAGACCTATAGAACCAACAATATGAAGTCTTTGCATCAACCATATTTGTAGTGCTTTTGCACAACCTTTACTCCACCATAATTTTGGATTGTGAGATCTTGAATGGAAAGTAAGCCAATTTTGATAGTTTTAATATTACAATTTGATTGAGATCATGTATCGTTATTTCATACTTGGCACACTCTTCGTTACGTTTTTTTGCTCCAGCCGATTGTAGTTCATACGTAGAATTGTAAATTGGTCGACAACATGATTGGGGTACCCAACGTTCGCCTGGCCATGATTTTATATCATACCAATCTTCATGGCTGATCACACCACAACATTGAAACTAAATCGATATGGAATAGAAAATAGTTAATTTACAATTTGGTTTTGTAGTTTCGTCTAAGAGACATAAATCAATATTACCTCCATTTGAAAATTATCCCAAATAGCAGCTACTGATGGAGCACCAAGTGGTCCTCGATCAGTTACATTGTAATGATGTTCAATGCCATACTGTAATTCATTGGCTAATACTCGACCTAGGCCACCGCGAAATACAAATGCCAATGACCCAACCAAGAATTCACTTAAGAACAGCAATATAATTGCCGAAAAGTACTGTAAACAGTAAAATTTAGTAATTTGATGTGGTAAGACACTTAAAATACTACAAAAATTAAAAGAGCAAACACAGCCAGTTTTGTTCAAGTTGAAAATTTACAGTAAACAAAAGTAGTAGCAATCAGTCACGACTTACAAGTATAAGACAGCATCTTGATTCAAACCAGGATCCGCAGCATCCAAAGAATGTAACAACAAAACTGAGTACACCAATTATTATAAAAATTGTGTCAGCACTCAGGAATATGTGATTTGGTAATAACGTAGCATATCCTTGATAAGATAATTTTAACCAGATACCAAGTGCTAAAAACAAACTACCGCATATCTAAAAAGAGAAATCATCATTCATCATATTTATAAAATTACAACTAAAACAAATAATTAAGAATAATTGCAGCACGACAATCAATAGAAAGCTCACCCATAAAAGAATATTAAGCCAACAGAATGTACGACGGATGCATGTATATCCGCTTTTCCCCATACCGTTAAACTAGAACATAAAATAAAAATAAAAAATTAAATTATTTTAAAACTTTAAACACACGAATATGGATCATCACTTGTTACATATTAGTTAATTGCGTTTAACTACTGTGAATCAAAATGAATTTCATTTAACATTTAACTTTTGGTGTATGGTCACAACACAAAACCCAAAGTTCATTACATTGAATCAAGTTATTCGCATATAAAATTCACATAGAAATAATATAAAATTACAAAATAAATACAAACAATGGCACATATTTTGGGGAAACCTTTACCACCCGCTAAACAATAGTGCAATGAATTTATTTTAAATTCCCATTTATGGGTTCATCTATTCAACACGATTTCATGGTTTAGCAGTAGGTAAGTATTCAGTATTATTTGCGCTTTATTCGTAAATTACATAAGACCCCTTTTGTGTTGCTTTTTTTTTTATTTATCTATTTTAATGCGGTTTTTATCCAAACGATGAGTTTGAATGAATTAAAAAAAAAGTGTATCAATTGAGGGAACCTATTGAGATCATGATCTAGTTTTATTGTATGGTTTATAAATGATTTCATACATTATATTAATAAGTAAAAATTATACACATCCTCTCGTTCGTCAAAAATTAAATGTTGAAATACATTTAATATCGTTGATTATGGCTAGTTTGGATTGGTTTTCATCGTAATATTATGTGATACATAATCCATTATGGATTAAGAAGTAACATTCTTTAAAAAAGTTTATTTTAAGTTTAATGTTTAATGCGTAAATGTAACCCATTGAAGATGTCAACGATCTTGAAAATTTTAAGATCATGTGGATAATATGATATGTGCCTCATCAATGACTCTACTGGATTGACGGTATAATTGGAAATCATAAAAATCGAGACGTGTTATGTATGTACGTTAAGAAACGATTCCATTGTTGTCAGGCCGTTCATTAAGATATATAATCCAGATACATTCACATATAACATTTAACTGAGATAGAAATTATGAATTCGAAAATCATATCTTATTAGAGCCAAGATGATCTCACATCATCATTTTATTGTAGTGCATGCCTGGAGAAAACTTGATTTCTTTAATAAGTGCATCAAATCAATAAATATGTTCCATGTTGCAAACATACATATAAACAATATTTTATGAAAAATTAAAACATTCCGCAAATTACATTAATCAATACAGTTGTAAAGTAAGTCTCAGAAAATTGTTTGCAATAAAATTTTTTTTTTAAAATAACTGAATACATTGAAACCACAAAGTCAGCATGATGAATCAATGGCCTCAAAGAATAATAACATCTCATGATATTTCTATTCAAATTATAATGTGAATCCCTTTCAGACCATCTGAGACTCTTATTATTTATTTTATTTTTCCAAAGTGAATTAAGTACCAAGTTTTAACTGCCATTCAATAGACAATTTTCATTTAATCTAGAACATTAAATAAAAATATATGAAATGTAATCTAAAGAATGTCGGTCGCTTAGTGTGAATCTGCGTTCAATAATAATTTATTCATTGTGTACAAAATAATCATAATTTTCTCTAAGACCAACAAATCTCTGTCTTCAGCACATCGCAGTCAAATTGAAAAGAAAGAAAAAAAAAATACACAAAGTTAAATGTCTTATGGCCTAAATTTAATACAATTTAAAGTGCTCTTTGTGATTTTCATTTATCGTAACACAAATAGAAAAAAAAAAAGAGTTTTTTTTTCTTCTTTTTAAAATTTAAAACCAAAAGAACAAATTCGTGAATTGAATATTGAAATTGGATTTTATTTTCTCTCGTTCTGACTCCCTCCTTAGTTTGGATAGTAAATATTATTTCTTATGAATATACTTAGAATTTAATTTAATATATTTAACCGTTTTAGTGTTTTATTAAACACAATTTACTTAATGCACTCGCAACTATTTATGGTCTACGATTGAATATAAAATTCTTCTCCATTATTCATTGGTTTTTATTGATAGTCTTCGGTGCCATGTATTTAGCGGTAACACAATAATCATTCAATTAGAAATAATTCTTATCAGTTAAAATAAATTAACATGTAAACATTTAAATTAATATCAATGGCAACGAGATAAGGAGAGTTCACTGGTTGATACTTCTTTTTCTAATAAATAAAATTGAACGACGAAAATCAAAATATAACAAATCCACATTTAACATTCAGAGAGTGAATGTAAGTATGTGGCGAGATACATGTCGAACTGGTTGTTATAGAAACACTGAAAATCTTGAACTTTACTATAAAAGGCCGATCAATAGAGATACAAGATTAACAGAGGTAAGGCAAGAAAAATGGTGATTTTCAATTTACTTATTATACTATCGACACCAAACCCATTGGGTGACATAATGTTATTCTCTGTTTATTTTATTCATTTGTATTTTAATTTGTGCAAAAATTACTTTGCCGCTGAATAAGTACGAGTTTCGCCACCTACAATATCGTCATTAAAATACACACAACTTAGATTTTCTTACAATTATTTTCCGTTCTTCCTCTGTACAGTTGAATTTGCAGTGATCAGTTAATAAATTAAATCCAATGTTTATTTCACAATAGTAGATCAATCAAATGATAATTGAAATCATTTCCTTTTATATTATGCATCAATCAGAGACACCGTTTCTATTTTTGAACACTTGAAAGAGGCACATCATTTATACTATATTGCAATAGTGAAACATAAAATAGCACTCAAACACCAAAACAAAAATAATTACACTGTCAATTCTTTTTTGAATATACAGGTAACACAATAAATAATTCGTTTAAACAACTGCGGTTTACTTCAAATCAACTATTTCGACAATGCCCAAAAAAAAAAAAAATTGGATACTGTCGAGCTTACTGACCGTACGGAATTAATGAAACACGTTGGGATCGGTACGTGGATCAACATAAACTGAACATAATGTCTGCTTCCACAATATAACGAAAAATAGAGAAAAGTTGTTCTAGACCCAAAACGAAGTTATTCCGTATGCATACAAATTGGAAGACACTATTCGAGATCACAACGAATGCGAAGTCATATTTTATTTGCTGTTGTTGTTTGAAAAATCCATTACACGGGCAAATCCAATTGTATGCAACACGAGATCATACAATGGAGAGGAAGTTTTTACACATTTTATGTATATTTCATGTGAACTTTTTTTTTTTTTCCTCTCTGTACTCTCTGCTGTTATTGTCTTTTTGATATTTTATTTATTTCAATATTCGTTCGGTATTAATAATAACATACAAAATTTTCATTCACAACAATAAATATTTTATATGGATGTTTAGAGTATCATTTGAATAGCGTTCAATGCAAAAAAATAATAATAAAATACAAGAAGAGTTTATGTTTCAGCCAAACATTTAATATTTTTTAAGATGATTAATATCCAGTTGTTTTTTTGTGGGGAGATATAATATGAAATAATTTTCATTTATAATTTATTTATTATCATTGATGTATACAAACTCATTATACGATGAGCTTAAGTGTTATGTGTTAAACAATTTTACTTATTTTTATTTTTTTGTTCCTGACTCTGTTTTTTTTTTCTTGCCAAATTAAAGATAACTTTAGTATTGAAAAATAAAAAAAAAAAACCTTTACATGATTCAACATCAGGTGAAGTTAATTGATCAATTTATGCAACATATATCAACAAATTAAATACATGAAACTAGTATTCAATTGTAATTGAATGCAACAATATTGCATTCAGTGTTTGATCCGTTGCTTAGGTGTTATTATAAAATTACTTATGATCAGTTTCAATATGATAATTGTTCACATGGAACCAATGCTTACCTAACATACGTATAAAGAAAAATAAAATTGAATAAAATATTCATAGGCTAATTATCATTAACTGGTAATAAAAAGATCGCTTAAGTAATTCCCCAATACCAATTAGATTGATTATTACTATTAATGAAGTGAAGTATTACTTTTTTTTTCTTTTGATCTCTTAATGCTATCGGCCATTATTAATATTTAAATCTAATTTATATTGAATTTTGAACAATTGAACAATTGATCATTTTTCTTTTCGTAAATTTTGACTGGATACTTCAATATGTTGGAGCCATAATTTTAATTCTTCACTCTTTTCTGGTATCGTTTCAGTGCCGGGGAATTTTTTCATCACCTCTAATACATTTGCACCAGTAATTGATTGTTTTGAGATTGCAATAGCACGAACAAAATTATCAGATAATGTAATAAATTTTTGTTCCAAATAGATTGCTTTTTCATCCCACCAGATCAACTAAAATGGATCAAGAAAATATTGTAATTATCATCAATTGCATAAATGATTGTAACAATGTAATTTTGTTATACCTTTGTGTCCACCTTGTATCTGCTAAAGATTGGAATTGATCTACGATATCTAACACTAGATGCTCCTTGGACAGCACCACCACCCAATCTTTTGATTTCACCATACATTCCATTCAAGCCATAGAAGTGAAAACGAGCAAAATCCAGTTCTCTCAGATACCGTGCATTATTCATATGTCTAATGAAAATATCGACATCCTGGGTTGTGCAGAAACCTAAAATACACATCAGTTCAAACATGAAAATTATTTAATCGATGAGTTTATGTTGCAAACAGGTCATTGTCGGAGGTTAACATATTCATTGATTTATTATCGAAAGTACTCATTAACATAAATTCATTAAATTTAATGAACTTTAAAATAAAGTGAAAAATAAAGAAAAAAAAACTGCTTTATCACTCACCATATATTGTAGTGGTATCTGATACTTTAGTTTTCTTTTGGAAAAAACTGCATAATCCTACTGTATATAAACACCGTATGAAATAGTTAACATCCCAGATCATATAAAGCACTAACAGGATAATAATTTCTAATCCACAGCCCATTTTAATAACTGATTAAAGGGTTTTGTTTTTTTTTAAATCACTAGAGTATACACAAGTTAATTTTTATGTATTTTTTGTCTTATCTATGCAATAAAGGCGATCACCAATATCCACAGGCAATAGATTTTAAAATCCGTATAATAATAAAGAAAATAATTGTAAAAATTTAATTCTTTAAATTCACCTGCGCACCGTTGAACATGGAATAAAACAAAAGTGAAGAAAAATTATATAAATTACATTACAGATGAATACAGTTAAAACTATTTTATTTCTTTATGAAAATGAAAAATTATATATAAATATAATGAACATTTTCTCTACAAAATCATACCCAATATTGTGCCAATGCAATTTTCAATTGCATTAGATTTTAAATAAAAATATAATGTTCATATATTCATAATATAATAATGTAAGTAGGACTAAACAGTGGATACATAATACTCGTTTGCACTTTCTATCAATTGCATAAGTACCATTTTACGAACATTAATTACAAATCAAAAGCCTGTTCTTTAGTTTTTCTTTTTTATTTATTTCTTTTTTTTTATGATAAAACAGAAATATTAGAGATTTGTAATTATATTGGACATGTTTGGTATCTACTGTAAAACCATTTGTTTTCAGAGATTTTTATTAAATCACACACAGTGGATCGAAGTTATCTGGCATAAAAATGATTGCCTTCTCTCTTTTACTCTTTCACTGGCGGATTAAAAGTTAAAACACACGATAATATGGATTGTGTGTAATAGGTAAAAATTAACAAATCGTACTGTCTCTAATCATGATGTTAAATGCCTAAGTGATTGCATTATAGTGTGCACAATGCAATTTTAAAATTACCAATTGATCATATTAGTTTGTTTCTCTATTCATTATTGCACTAATAAACTATCTATCTCGTATTATATACCACGTACTTTTTACTTATATTATTTGCATATTGTACTTG
This sequence comes from Coboldia fuscipes, assembly GCA_001014335.1. Classification (NCBI taxonomy): domain Eukaryota; kingdom Metazoa; phylum Arthropoda; class Insecta; order Diptera; family Scatopsidae; genus Coboldia; species Coboldia fuscipes. The sequence goes on along the minus strand of JXOR01000860.1, from coordinate 131,801 downwards.
TAATAAATCACGATATCTTTAATGAGCTGGCGTGAAAAGTGATTTATACAATATGTTATCCGTGATTATCCAAATGTAATTGATAACTAATTCATTTGTGAGGGTCACTTGTTATACCATCCTTTAACAAGTTGCTGATTAAATAAATCACACAATTATTAATTCGATTTAATTTTTGTTTGTTTTGTTTTTTTTTTTCTCTTTTTTACCAATAATATACAAAGTAATAATTTAAGATAAATTCACAATTTTTCTTTTCACCAAAAAATACTAACCAGACACACTGAAAACGATACACAGCCAATGAGTTTAATGTTCAAATTAGTTGTAATCGAGAAAGTTACATGTGAATGCTACGGAACAGCAACATACTGTTTCATAGTGGGAAAGTGAACTCAGGTGAGTTGCTTAGTTTATTTCGTTTCTTGTAATACGAAGTTTTATTTGAATGTGATAGCTGGCCAAAGTGTGTGGCTAGTGTGTGATGGTAATATTCAAATCTTTAGTATATGAAGCGAGTAAATGTAATTCAATTACTTATTGAATAAATGAATTCAATTAATTATTTAATACTATTTACAAACTAATTGATTTTGCATCAATTGGGTACGAATATTTTAAATAAAATTGAGGAAAATGTAGAGAGGTAAATGTAGAGAAGTAAATGTAGAGAGGTGAATGTAGAGAGACTATGGCGCCATCTGTTCGAATAATTATTTTACATAACAAATTTTACATAACAATCCACTGAACTCTTCAAGGCCGCCAACTGTTGCAATGGAAATTCCCAACAGCCGAAACCAATACAGTTGGCCATTATGAATGAATCGTTTAACATCGGCTTTTTTAACATCGACGAATTATTAAATAAGTGACTCTCAAAGATTCAGTCGGACTTAAATTAATTAAAAACTGTATCTAAATCACAAGTAATTAGTTGAATACATACAGTAAAGTGCAGTTAGTGTCGTACAGAATGTGAACCAAGTGAAATATTCATAAACCGATGTAAATTAGTGAAAGAATTCGGCGACCAAAACGACCGTGAAAACTGCGTTACGTTTGCCACTGTCTCAAATAATAACTCAAGTTTCTGGACAAAACATTTTTATTCCCATACATCGGATCAATAAAAGATATTCGTTCGAAATGGCAGCTTCGGTGTGTGTTATCAGAAGCGGAGCGCTTCAATAAGTGTAAATTAAATTAATAAGTAGAGATCAGCGAACCAGAGAATTTAATAAATTAAGGAGTGTTGTGTATTCAGATTTAGATTTGGTACGGAAGTCAGTGGATTCTCCATTTAAATTTTCCACAGTCGCGCATTGCCCACACATTGGAATTTTCACACACAATTTTCCGAGTGTTTCGCGGAAGGGCTGGGAAAAATCAATAAATTCATAATTATCAGATTGTCATCTCTCTGCTGAGGCACTGAACAGAACTTAATATACATACATAGGAACATAAAAAAAAAAAGAAGAATTTGTTTTAGTGGTATAACGCACGGTGTGTAGTGGTTTACAATTCAGTATGCAATAAGAAAAATAGATGAGTAATAAAAAGACACAGTCTTTGTGAAGCGACCGTGTAACAAGACCATTATCATTGGAATTATTTATTTCAAATGGATTTACTTATTGTTACGTACGGATTATTGAGATTATTTCAGTCAGATAAGTGAGGGAAAACAATGGAGCCGAATTCTAACGGAATCCAATGAGCGTCTCGGAAATTTAGGTGTGTTATTTTATTTTTTTATTTTCCTCCTTGCACCCAAAACAATTTTTTTTTTTTTATTTTTTGATATTTTATTAACCGACAAAACAAATTTTAATTTATTTTGTTCATCAATTTTTTTGTTGGTTACTCATAATCGACAAATTATACATAATAAGTCTCTAGTTTAATGCTACTTGAATTCAATCGAGTCGTGATGTTATTACATTTAGTCTGGATCTGGTAGACGATACCTTGAGAGTATTTGCCAAAAATAAAATGGGAATATCATGATTCAAGTGTATAATAACCACCAGTAACAGAAACGTATCCGCCAATTATAGTTTTTAACATTTATTTCAATTTTTTTTTTGTTGTATTTTAAACAACAACAAGAAATGAACTCCAGAAGTTACGTATTTAAGAGTATCTTGAAATATAAATGTAGAATGCAATATAATGGAGGGTAAAAAAAATGAAATTGAAATGAGGCAAACGGCAAAGTGGCAGCAGATCAACTCACTCTGGTTGTGTACAAATGGGTTTTGGTAATCATCTATTGGATGACATTACAAAAGGTGGTAGTTAAGTTTTTAAAAGCAACGGCAATACCATGCTATGGAAAATATTCGGGTAGTTTTTGAGGGAAGTCGTGAATATTTAATTCAATGCTCTCTCATATTTATAATTTAATTATAAACAATTACTCATTTATCAAAGTACTTTTTTCATGGATAAGTTTTTTTTTATTATTTTTCTTTTTTTTTTTTGTATTTTGGTAAAAACATAGTCAATGGAATTGAATCGAGATTGAATTTCGTTTTATAAATGCCGGTGTACCGTTGTAATACCATAATATAGAAATGAAGATGAGCCAAACAGAAGTAAGAGTGATAGAAAAAGAGAGAGAGACAAAATAATTTAATTTTAAAATTTATTTCCCTGGCAAGCGAATACGTTTCATGTTTTTAGTGTGTTTAATAGGTCTAGTCACTTAGCATATTAATGCTAATACTCATATTCGTAATTATTTAGTATGCAAAATGTGAATTAATGGTGGCAATTATATTAAAAGTATAACATTATTTTATTCTTTTCAATATGATTTATTACAGAATAAATACGCGTTCCACTCAACTGAAAGAGGACACAGACAGTGAGCGACTTTGAACTGATACCGAAACAGACGTTTTCACAAGAATATACCGTATTTGTGGATAATCAAAGAACGACCAAAAATAAAATATTTAAAAAATATTAAAAGAAAATAAACTGAAAATACCCATAAAATATAGCATAGAACAGCAAATGTAGCATATTCATATGAAATTACAATGAATTCAATTGACGAACGGCCGAATGTTGCGTTCAACGTTCCGTTGAATTTAGTTAACTCAGTGCAGTGCGATAGTGAATCAATCACACGGTTGAGGTTTGATAAATCGGCGAGGTGTGAACCGGCCCCATCGTATAGACAACGATATATTCAAGGGGTCATAACTAGTTACATATATTGTTTATTCCATTGTGTATATAGTTTAAGTAAATTAATCTTCCACAAAATGGGGTTTCCACCAATTATTTGCACCGATAAACAACAAATCAATAAGTTAGAACAAGTAAATTATATCATGCAAATAGAGGAACAATCAATTAAAGGTGATCGTTATTGTGTACCAGATCAGTGGCAATCATCGTCACTATGGTGTCAAACTAAGTCAATAAAAATGAGTTATAAAGCAAATGGAAATTTGATAAGGAATACATTTCTATTTGGACTGTTACTCATAGCAAATATTCAATTTACAACAGCTCGTAAAGATGGTGAGTACAAATCAGCCTTTTATATTTAATATTCAAATAAAGAATTGGTTTTTCTTTCCAATTTTTATTTGTCGTATATCTGACTATACCAAACTACATGTTTTTTGTTTAAAGGTGGCAATTATAGCATTTCCATAATATTCCATTGCTATGTGCCGTCTTTTGAAAAAATTAGTATTGTATATTAATCATTAATTGATTTCATGACTTAATGTTTGAGAATACCGTTGTTTGTTTCCATAATACCAAAGAAATTAATTGCCTCAACCATAGAATATTTGTTTCGATGTGACTAATTTATGTTCTCAATTACTACACTGTTTCCATTGTTTTCACCTATGACAGGTTTATCGAACTGTAAGTTTCCAGCCAGATGGGAAGGCTCTTGGTTTCAAAGCGGAATTCATCATCCCGTGCACATAAAAGGGCCCAGTCTCAGTTTTAGGGGGAATTGTACAGCATCCGATGGTGATAAATTTCTTGTGGTTGATGAGTAAGTGACGATTTATAAATTTTATTCTTTATGCACACCCGAGTTTTGTATTTGGAAATTCTTTTGTTTCACTATCACTGTTCAACGGTGATGATGAGAAATTAATTAAATTTTTTATTTAATAATCAATTTTGAATAGCGTCAGTGAACCAAACATCGATTTATGTTGTAACAACATATGAAGTGTTTTCATCAAAATTTATTTTTCCTAAGCTGAAAATTTAAGTCACTCATGAGTTTTCTTTTTCTTTTTTTTTTCTATGTTTTTATTTAATTTCATATGAAAATGACCAACCATCGCGTCGATTACTAATCTATTTCACAAAAAATAATAAAACAATCGAAAACAAAATATAAAAATAAAACTGTGATCTCTATCGCGTGTACAATCGACATTTATCCGTGAAAATGGTAATGGTAATGGAACATGGATAACAATTGATCTGTACGGGGACCACAAAATTCACATTCGCAATTGAATTTCATTTTGGGTCATTACATCGGAATACGGAATGAAACTAATTCTTGTGATGGGATGTATAAAAACAAATGTACTGTCGATGGATATGGTGGTGTGGTTTCTTTCCATTTAAACACATTTTTGGTCAATGTCGTCTCGTCCTCTCCTGTGTTTGGTGTATGTGATCTGGCAATGCAGAAAAGGATGTCACCGGTGTTTGGTTATTTACGAGAAGCACAAGAATGTACTACAATATAAAGAAAGTGAGTGCGCTGAAATTATGTTCGCAGATGAGTCAAATCCTGCTCCAATGCCATTACATCAAATGGCAACCATATTAAAAAGTGATCTTAGGGGGTCTCATCCCAACTCGAACGGGCATTCGGATTCTTATTTATCCGATGAAAGTAGTAATGATTGTAAGCATCAACTCCGTTTATATGTTTTTGTTATATTTTATGTTCATTATATTTTTTGTTTTCTCTATTATAATTTATTCTTGTGTTACTTTCTTCCAATTTTTATTCATTTCAAAAACCATTGTGGGATGAATAATCTCCAGATTTGGTTTTGATAATGTATTTCTTTTTTTCGGTTTATCCTTGAAAGTACTTATTTTAAATATGGTTTTTCTTCTTTCAAGTAACTAAAAAAAAAACAAAATATCTGTCTGTATCTTTTTTTGTTTATGGATTATGTGCGTTTTAACTTGCTTCATTATTATGATATTGACTGATAACTCTGTTTTATATTATATGAATTAACATTTGGAACGGTGTATAATTTCGGTTTTTTAAGGCTTTTAATGCGAGCATAATTCTCTAAATTCTTACGTATAGGATTTAGGGTGCTATGTGTAACCTACCAAATTACATATTAATATTTATAGAAAATCAAAAATTTGCTAAATGCTAATAACATAAATTCGTAATTGAACGAAATAAATTTAAAAAAATATAATAATTAACACTTTGATAACACGTTTGATTGAATGAATTGATCTTTTGATTTTATTTTTTATGTAAAATTTATAAAACTGAAGCTTAGCAATGTTATGTGCCGCCAAATTGATAATTTCAATCGAAATAATTTAAAAACTTTTGTACAGAAGATTAATGCTTTTTATACACATCAATTGGGTCAAGTGATTAAAGTTTGATGTTAATCACCTGTTTGATACGTGTAATAATATTTTAAGAGCAAACAAAATAACATTATTGACTCCAACAAACTGATAATTATTTTTGTGTGATCGAATCGTCTTTAATTGTACAGAATTGCCTTTCTATTTCTTTTCTATATATTTATGTTTTTTTATATTATTGTGTCTTATCAGTTATTTTGTTATTCTTGATGAGTGTGCGTGTGTGTGATAATAACGTTCAATAATAATATTTTTCTTAAGAATAACACGTAATCCGTCAATATATGAATATTTAGCATTACATAATTTTTAACTTGGTGCTGTTAATACGAATAAAATGATGAGAAATTAATATGCTTTAATACGATCTATGTATATTCGACTATAATGAAATTGATTTTTATTATCAGCACGTATGTAATTCACGTAATATTTCATATTTGTACATATAAAATATTCAGAAAAATGAAATTATGATTTTTAACTCTTACACACTTCTTAGTAAAAAAAATAAAATTGGATATTTATATGAATCATCTGCATCCTTACACGTAATTCTTTAACATTTTGAACAGAATAAAAATAAAACACTTCACGTAAGTGTGATTTGGTTCAATTGGAAGTAAACTAATATTTCTTTAAGTGACTATATTAGATTGGTATCACAATTTATTATACTCGATTGGTATTAAATCCTAGTACAAGACAGCCAACAGTTGTTAACTGTCTTGAATCCAATTAATATTAGTTTACATAAAGTCTAAAGTTATACATGATACATTACATCTACTAAGTCTGTCTAATCTTGTGTATTTGTGGTTTCCAACTAATTTAACACTAAAATTGCCATTGAGAAAATTATTTTGAAGTAAGAAAATTCGCAATTCCAATTTCTTCATTTTTAATAATATTTATGTTGTTTCATTTTTTGTCATTTTATCGTTTTGTTCCCCAAAAATATACAAAAACAAGAAAGTATAAACCCAAAATGATCTAATATTAAAAAGGAAACATTTTCGAATAATGTATGCATGCCTTTGCGACATTAAATATTTTTTTTTTATATTCTTATGCTCTAATCGATTGTGACAGAGAAATTCTATACTGTACATATGAATTTTAACATTACATTCATTCTACCTAAGAATCGTTATTTTGTTTTTTTTTTTATTTTTCAATATCGTTAGTTTCTATCTCTCACTCTCTTTAAAATTTTAAGTACTTAACTATGAATTTTTTATGTAATTTTCATACCGATCCGTCCAATCGTTCCATTAATCCTGGAGATCCTAGTACACGTAATCCATATAATATTGACCATAATTTTATATTCCACAAAAATGCTTGCAACTTAGAAACGAAAGAAACAAAAAATGAACTTGTAATTCTTCGAATAAAACTTATAATTTTTTATTATGGGTTATAACTTGGGGTGGGTGTTTTAAAGCTGTGTAAGATGATTCTGTTTGAAAAATTTTGTGGGTTTTAAATGGATTAAAAGGATTGCATTAAAGCAACAGCACTGAATTGTTAATGAACCGAGTCCACATGGTTGGGATGGGGTTGCCCGATTACTATCAAACTAATATTCAAGATCCTGTAGGATTGTTACCGTGTATATACAATAATTAACTGTAATATTTACAATGTGTTTTTGTTACTAATTTTCATCTTATTACTTAATTCCAAAAATTGTTTTCATAACACAATATTATTTAGTAAATATCATCATCTCTAATACATCATATTCATTATGAATATACGCATCATATAATACCTTATCCGTGTATTAAGTTATTTTGTGTTTTAATTTCAAACAAAATTATAAATGTTATGTATTCCTTGTGAAATATTATCTGTTTGATGGGGAACATACAATTAAGTTGAACGGATTTCCAAGTAAAATATTCGCTGTTTTATCGTCACGAATTTAAATGTTAATTTTAACGGAAAAGGTATTAAATGCAACTAAAATGTACATAAATGAATATGATCTCTTTGAGATGTGAATTAATGAAATTCAATCTAACATTTACATTTTTTTTCTGTGCAACGATTTTTTTGATGTGTTTTTGTGTTTATTTCTCATATAAATTTTATTTGTTTTTACCATATTTGAATTTTGCATTGCATAACTATCAAAGATTCTTAATTAATTTAGATGGGATACATTATATCAAATTTATTTTCATATTATTGCTTAAATGCCATTGAAGTTTGTTATTACATTTTTGTTTTTTTAATGATCGTGTATTATGATTTTTAATGATCTCATGTTTATAAAAGGAAATAAGACATGATTTTATTAAATTTTTACGCGCTTTACATATTTTTTTCTGTTATGTGGGGATATTAGTAAGAATAATCAAATTTTGCTATTAGGAATAATTAAAAGTTTTTATTCAGTAAGTACTTTTATGTTAATGGTTTTTTGTGTGTTTTTTTCCTACCTTTATGTCCCTCAGGTTTCTGTAAGGAACGTCGTGAAGGTCTTCAGACCTTATGCGAACAGATACCAGGCGATGCACTATTGTACAGTCTCTTTAAACAGGATGCTGAACCAGTAAAGTGTCCTTTGCATGGTCCCTTTACATTTACTTATAATCGTGGCCATGGTGAATGTAAAAATCCGGTTTCAAATATAGAAAGTTGCACTGAAGAGAGCAGACTCTTATTCAGTTTTCAAGCGTGTCCAGATGTCTCGGGTACAGAGAGTACAATTGAGGAATTGACCTGTTTGGCAACTTGGAAAGATGGAAATTCTAAATTTTTGGTGGGACTGGTATCCCATCATCATGCCGTTTCAAATGAAGAACGTTATCGATGTTTTGTTTATGAGAGACTGGGTGGTATCGGTGGTAGTCACAAAGATACAGAAGTCAAATTAGCTCAATCGGGAGATGCCACCTGTAATGGGCTTGATAGTGCCGAAGTAAGTTTAGAATTGAATTTATAATTATTTTAATACTAATGTTATCATGTCAATTTGTTTGTTAGGTTGGATCTAGAATAATGACATTAAAAAGGGCACCACCAACTGAACGTTGCGAGTTCCCATCGTGGTTGAAGGGGCCTAAACACTGGCACACATTAAATGGAAACTACAATTATGGTTTCCATCAAAAGTATGTATTGGCAATTGTTGAGATATTTTTTATTTATTTAATGCAATAACAATGGCATAAAATAATATTTCTTTTATGAACAGTGACGGTTCATTCCATATCTCGAAAGCAAGTGGTGTATTGGAGACTCGAGCATTGTGTGAACAAATTAATAAACAAACTTCAATAGAGATGCAATCCGTTGTTCATTTCACAGCTGGATGGTAATAAACGTTAATCGCAAACAATTGAAAGCTGTTCAGTTTAATTTACAATATCCTTTTTTTTCCATTTTATGTGACTGTCTCTTGATTCTAATGAATAAACAGCAACTCGGGTTACATGTGTGTGCAGTTTTATAAGCGTGATACACATATTGCTGAAATTCAACTTGGTAAACCGGCTAGTCGATTGGAAGATGCTTGCGATATAAATTACTTCGATTCAAGCAACTATTCATATGTTACTTTAATTGGTAAGAATTTGTTCTCGGATTAGATTATAATATTCTATTCAATGAAATTAATTATGTGAATTTTATATAAATTTTTCAACAGCCGGAAATTTAGAGACTCAAAATTGTCCAATAGAAGGTTCCTACGTGTTGAAGGGTAAAATTGGTCCACCTCATATATTTGCACGTTTGAAGAGGAATCATAATAATCGGTATCATACACATTTGCATAGAAAGTATGTGGAGATGGTTAAAACCATTATTTAAATGTTTAGATAATTTCAAAGGCAACGAGTATAATTTTATTTTCTTAAATGTAATTTTAGACATGAAACTGAGGTCAGAATTCATGATACACATGCCAAATTGAAGACATATCATGATACCGAAAGCACTGTGCGCAGTAAACGCCAGCTGTCTGATTGTCAGATCAACAAGGATATCAATAGAAGACTTCTGGTGGGTTGTAATGATCCAACGGTTTTGGAAATACAGCCAAAGTGCGCAGACGATAAGGATGAAGGTAAATATTTATTTAATGTATATTCCCTTGAGGTGATAAAATTTAATGCTATATTTTGGGTATTCGTTTTTCCTCTATTTACAGTTTATTCATGCCATGGGACGTGGTCAGATAATCAAACAACCTTTATAATTGCAAAACATCCAGCTACTGGTCAAAGTGTTTGTGTTACCTATCGGCAAGTGGAAAATTCATTGGCATACCTTGCAGTTGGAGATTCATGCATACGAGGACCATTTAATGCAATTCAGCATTCATTGCTGGCCAATATCACGACTATTGGTAATTATTGTTCAACAGGTTCAGGCCTGTTCATGAGGAGCCTTTAATTCTAATTGAATCAATTTATTATGTATTTTTTTAGGTAAATGCGGTGATCCAAATGTATCAAATACGCTGTCTAGACATCCATTAGTCGCCATTTTATGGCCCATAATTATATTGATGTTGGCATATAGGTGATTTTAGTGTTACTGAATGACTAATTAAATGGCCCTATTTATAACAAAATACAATATAAATATTTGATCACATCATCGGATATCAATTTCATTTCATCGGAGTTCGCACAATAGGTGTTTGATTGGCATTAATTGAAAATTGACTAAATGGTGCAAATACATAGTGACATTCAATTGAAGAATAAACATGTCAGTGTTTCAGTGAAATTAAATAATGTTAATTGTTTTATACAATTAAAACAAAACATGAGATATGGCATCGAATAATTAGTGAATAACTAAACATTCATATTATCAAGCATCCAAATAATAATATCCATTGGAAAAGTGTAAAGTTATCTAGTAATTTTTATAAATCGAACTAATTACCAATATAAATACATTTATCTTTGAAATATTGTTAGAGAAAATTATGAAATTTCATATTTAACTACCTGCAAATCACAAAGTTCATTAAAGAAAATATAAAAATACCAATACTTTGACTTTCCCCATTTATGTATATACATACAATATAGAGAGAAACAAAGATGTTTGAAAGACAGCAACTACATATAGATATAAATTAATTTTAAAATTCCATGCAAAACAACTACTGAAAGTAAATATCTTTAATTAAATTGTATAGCATTAAATGGACAAGTGATATATGATAATGAATCAAGTGGCAGAGATTGATTTGAGTTAATATGAATGACACCATAGTATCAGAGTTGGTTAAATTATGATGAATGATATGGAACTAAGAGGACTCCATTAAATCAAATTAATTAATTAGTAAACGTGTGTGTACGGCTCATAAATGGTTTCACAGTGTATAAAAAAATAATTAAATTATAAGATTATTTTATTTTTATCTTAAAGCGCTCCTAAAAGGAAATTAATTGATGAATTAAATTAAATTCCATTCTACCTTATAGGTAATTATATTATATTCTATTTAAAAATGAAAGAGAAAAAGTAAATAGAAATTCATTTAATTCCGATTATTCATTGTCCTAATTTGTTGATTGTAATTCGTATACCGATTTACAAATTTCTGTGACAAATTTAAGTTCCCATGCGGGCACATCGAATCATTTTAATAATAAATATCTCGTTGATGCCGATGATTGATTAACAACGATTGGGTCTATATGAATGAAATAATCAAAAGAACATTTATATTAGAATCATAATAAAAATGTGTAAGAAATCCATTAGATATTTGAGTTTGACTGTTAGACAAATAACATTAACGAGATACAAATTATGTGTTACAATGTGAGAATATTGCAGTGCTGCGGGTGGCCCAATTAAATTTGAAACTTTCTGGATATTCTGTGTATTTGGTATATGTTTTACTATATAATACTGTAACTATTTGCTCCTAAATGATATAAATGGACAAGTAAATTTAATTCATTATTATTATTAATTATAACAAATGAACTGATGCTGTGATTTAAAACGGAACGAATGTTATATCTTAATAATGCTATAACGAATTATGTAATATCTCTCACTTCACATACATTATATTATACAAATAAAATAAACTTAAGGTGGAACTATGAAAATAGGTTTACTTCAGAAAATAGTAGAATATTCCATGCTAATTGTAATTATAATAGATATTTATTCTGTATTATAAAGTATTCATATATGAAAATTCTTTTGTTGTACTTTTCGGAATCATTATGAAAATGTTTAACCCAGGTAGATACAAATGTATAAATTTTTTAATACACTTTTTGAATCATTATAATTCCTATGATCATCATAATTTAAAATCATGAACAGCAAACATTTACATATATAAATGTATGAATAACGAGATAATGTTGACAGTGTAAATCATTCTAATTAAAATAGTAAACTAATATCGAATGAAATTTCATTACTAAACATAGCTATAATAACTACAATTTTTTGATACCTAAACATATGATAATTAATTATAAAAAACGGATTCAACTATTTAATGCAACTTCATAAATTAGTATATTTAATATTGTACTCTTGAATCGAATTACCTGGATAACAAGTTCTATTCTTTTATTATTGATTTTTAGTGCAGCTGATTTATGAATTAATTTTCTTTAATGGAAATGAATTTAAGTGATAAGCCAGAATTAGTTTATTAAATAATTGTCTTTGATAACTGATACAAAGAATTCATTGAGTGATGGCGAATACCTACAATACACAACTCTACCAACAATATTTTTTTACATTAATAACAATTTACATTACAACTTACTTACTTATATATTCAAATTGATGATAGTTGCCTAGAAAACCAATGTTTCATCTGTAATTTATTTTGGAAAATTGCGGTCATATAACACATAAATATCCTATTATGTGTGTGTAGAAGACATTTGATGCTTTTAATTGTTGGCTGCTTCTACTATTTTTGTTAGCTAATTAAATGATAAATTACATAAATTATGGATTACCTCAATTTATTTCCGAAGAAACTATAACAGTTTGTTTATTTTTTCTTTTTGTGCGCTAATTATTTACACTAATGGTAATTATAAATGGTGATTTGTGCATACTATTTAAAAATATAATTGACATACATGCAACATATAATATTATGAAACCAATTCTTTTTTATAGAAATTAATAAAAGGTAAATGAGAACCGATTGTAAAAAATATGTTTAGTGTAATTAATTTGATACTTAATGAATGATAATTATATGGAAAATGAAGAACTCAATGTAAATACTTCTTGCTACTAAATTGATTAAGGAATAATAGTTTTAATATTGCATAAAAGATAATAAAAAAAAGTTAAAATATCGATTTAACTCGTTTCATTTTTATTCAATAAATTAACTAGTTTCAGGTGATATGAGATGCGACTACACAATAAATTATTCAAAAGTAACAGTTCACAGTATGTCATGGATAGAGACAGAAAGGGATTCATTCTATCTCTCATTAACAATTAGGTGTAATATCGGGTATGTAGAGTAATAACCGTCTGATTAGTATTAAAGTCTAAATAGTAGGAGCAGCCAACAATAAAAAACATCAAAATCATAGCTCGAATTTCAGCAGTCAGCCCAAATATATTCTAGACACCTTCTCTACATAGACGCCGGATAGTAACCAATTACTTTGGCAACATTGACATGCCTCAGTGACAGCTCGGTCTTTTTCAAAAAATCGGCATCCGAGAATGGTAAGACGAATACTTTTTTCCGAAATAAATTCTTAAAAATTAAAGTAATCAGTGCTCGAAAGACAATAATTAAGTTGTAATTAAGTTAATCAAAGTGCCAATAATTAAGGAGGATTAAAATTTTTAGTTTACAAGACGGATTTATTGAATTTCGAGCAGTGTTTGAAAATATAACCTTACTCTTGCATCGATTTGTTCCTTGTTTTGAAGATGAGATTGGAATTAATGAGATGATATTAATAATTTAATTTTACTTGTGCATTTTAGACGAAGGGTACATCAAGTTTTGGAAAACGTCGCAATAAGACGCACACATTGTGCCGTCGATGCGGACGCTCATCATACCACATTCAGAAATCAACATGTTCCCAATGTGGATACCCAGCCGCAAAGATCCGTTCATGTAAGCATCGAAACATTGACTTCAATACATTTGTAGAATGAACTCCTAACTTCGCGTTTGTGCCTGCTTGAATACAAAGTTTGCGCTAAATGTTGTGAGGAAGATTAAAATGCCTTGGCAATAGGAAAATTATTCCTGTGAATAGTTTTTTTAGAAACCATTGCGACATCTCCAATCACTCATCTACCGTTGTGGTACAATACACCCACATAACTAACGAACTTGTTTTATTTCTCATTGTAGACAACTGGTCAATTAAGGCCAAGAGGAGGAAGACCACTGGTACTGGTCGCATTCGTTATCTCAAAGTTGTACGTAGACGTTTCCGCAACGGATTCCGTGAGGGTGGCAAAGCACAACCAAGAAAAACTAAGGCATAAATCATTCAAAGGAATATTTTGTAATAATCTTGACCAGATTTAAGGCTAAATACAAACGGATTCGTTATTTAACATCAAACTCCAATGTGTATCAATTCAATTAATTTACAGTGTAAACGACTCTAAAATAGAATAAGAACATTAATGCGGTAAAAACTTTCAGCTACTTTAAGTGATAAATAATTTGTAGAATATTTTAGCACATTGAAATGAATTACAAAGTCAAGAATGGTGTATAATTTAATGGATTATAGTGCACTTTCTTCAGTTATTAAGTAACAATTCACAAGTTTAATGGCTTTCATTATTGGTTAATGGTTCTCTTATGAGTGTAAGCGATATAGACAAGTTTATGATTAAGCTGTAAAAAATATGATTCCATTCACAAAACCATATTGACATTAGTAGCCTACAAATGAAATTATTTTGGTAACATTCAAACCAGATTTTATATAAAAGTAATCAGTCTGACTTCTTCACTGGCAACTGGAACAACTATAACAAAATCTGCGAAACCAAGGCATTGTTAGATAATACCTGGTTAAATGTCTATTTGAATTCATTTGGAGTACACTTTTTTGTAATAAAATGAAAACATAGTAAAAGTGTTAACGTAATCTGTGTTTCAAGGTAAAACTGTAAATTCTTAGTGTAATTGAGGCAGTTTAATGAACTGGTAACTGATGGTCGTAATTGCACTTAACCAACCATTCACATTTACGCTGACTGATGTAGAAGCAATGGATATAATACATTAAAATATCTGCACATCATAATATTTATATTGTAAATAAACATTTTTTAAATCATTAAGTGGCCATTATAAATACCTAAAATACACTATGAATCAGGTTTACTAACTAAAAGGTAATAATATGCAGTTCTTCTCAACCACTTTGAATACCATAAAGCCAAAATGCAATTTTTTGTTATACAAAACAAAACAACAACTTAAACATTTAAACATCGGTTGATTTTCATAATTTAATTGGGTCATTGCAATCATGTTGGTATAATTTAATGAAATTTAAATGAATAAACATAATCACTTGATGAAGAGTTGCCCAAAGAATTGAAACAATCTTTTCGTGGATGGCGGTAAGTGTTTATCATAAATTGTACGTTACAGTGGCTTTAAAGTCACGAAATTTATTTGAAAGCTTTGTGCCTTTTTCATCTTTTTATTTTTCTTAAGAACAACATAGGAATGAAACGGTTTGTTTCAAATCACGATTTATTTTTTCATTAATGTTTTATTCTAATTCTCTTCCGTCCTCAATTCACCATCGCTTGAGCGTACTTTATATTTAATTGGAACTGCAGGTCAGTAAAACAATAGATGCTTATTGTTCTTTTTTTTTGTTATCCAAGCCAAATAGAGTAAATAAATAGTAGTTACAAATATATCTATTTGTATACCTACATACTTTCCGTGATTGAAGACCTATTTTTGAAATCTTCTCACAATCGAATAATGACAATCATGTGAATTCATAATAGGTACATACCTTATTGGTGTATTCCTTAATAAATCTTATTTATTTTAACTCATCTTCCTTATCGAGATAAAAGAGTGTATTTATATAACTAATTATCATAAAATGCAATTGATTGATACAATGAAAGTGTAAATGACACCGCAAGGATAGTAAGTTTATTCAGGAATTACATTCATTGAAATATGCTTATTCCTAATGGTTAGTCCTCAATTACAATTTTATTGTACCTATGAATTAGCTGGCATCAATTCATTGATGGTGATTATAAATCACAGTTTTATTACGTCGATTAAATACTGTTCTCCAGTCTATCATTTTAATGTCTCCGTCAAGGTGTTCTCTGTTCGCAGCCAAATCACCGAATTCATTGGCACACGAATGTGCGTTCGTATAACTGTTACAGGTCGGTTATGTTCAGGTATGTAAACTTTTAAGAGATCTAATGTGGTTCCACAACTTTAAAACCGTTCAAATAAATAGTGGGGTCGATGGAGACTTACTATCCATTCAGCATTGTTAATTTAAATCACTATTGGTTGTACCAGTAAAGCGCGTGAAAGTAGAAATTTTTTATTCGTTACATTGAATTGAGAACAATTCAATTCCAATTTTTATAAGTCGTTTAAAGAAAACACGATTTATTGTTGTTTTATAAATCCACCTTTAAATGCACATTTTGTGATTTTTAATTGATATTCACATTGATAAAATTTAATATGTAAGCTAGTAATTTAAATTCAATCCAAATTGATTGAGATAATAGTCGTGATTTGTGATATTTCGTGTGCCTTGAGATGAGAAACAATCTAATAATTTAGTTATAGTGAGTGTGTTTAACTAAAACAGAATCAATTTTATCAAATACACAAAAAGTCATTTACGTGAGAATACCATCAGATTCCATTTCAAGAAAAATAAAAATTGGAAAAGACAAATTACTTAAGTCTGTTGCAGTTTAAGTGAAAATTATAATTACAAATCAAGTGCTTAGGTTTTGAAATATTTTGTTAACTAAGATATTGTAATACTGTATTATGATTGCTATTGCAATAACATCATTGTGATTTAAAACGCAACAAAAAATAAATCAAAGTTAAACATTAGAAGTGTTAATCACTAATGGGAGGACATCATATACTCCATTTAAGTGATTTATATTGATCTGAATAATTCAGATATTTGACGTGTCACATTCATTATGTACTCATACATAATCTCATCACCTGTAATCCTCATTGGATTAACATATGTGGTGTGCTCTGTAACTGGTAAGTACTGAGACCATGTATTATTAATTGTTGCCAATATGAATTGACCACTTTAATGTTGGATGGCAATTATACGAATACGTAAAAGTAAAATACAACAGTGTAACCACTGAAGCAATATAATAATTAAAAATTTAAATCATGCAGGAAAGTGTTTATCACTTTATAGGGTCAGTTACTTTATTGAAGACATTTATTAAATGGTTTTTCATATCCAATGTCGTTGCGAAAGTGAAATTTATTTTTTTTTCCAATATAATGTAGTATATGATGGTTTATATACAAAAACCATTCATTGGTTTAAAAACCGTAATAGATAAACACGATTATAGCGGTCTCTAATAATTAATTTCTATTCCTTTTCGGTAGACAAACAGAGAGTTCAGTTATCAGCTTGTTTATGAGTTAAAAGTTTAAAAAGCCGTACATTATGAGATGAAAATTATGTTAATTGAGGTGGTATAACCAGCTCAGCTATATGAACTGCGTTTAAAATCTTTAACTTAAGTATGAATCCACCGACACATTAAATAAAATTTACTAAGAATTTACACCAAAATAAAAAACTTGAAAACAAGTGAAATGATTTTATAGATATTCAAATGAGCTGCTGTAGAAAATTAATAACTTGTTTTCGATTATTGTTAGAAATACAATATTGATTTAGTAAAGTGAAACTTCCTGCTTCCTCATTGTAGTCTCAAATACCCGATAAATGCAATCAAATTTTACATATTTACCATGATAATTTCGTTGCAATTCAACACGAAAAATTTCTTTGATTATGTTTGCATAAGATTTTCTAAAGTCTTTTTTTTTTATTTTAAAGTATTTATGATTCACTTTTTATTAAATGTAGTTAAATTATTAACCAAGTGAGAGTCAAGCCGTTTAATATACCTATGCAAAAATATTAAATTATTTATTATGGATAGTACGGTTTATGAGTAATATTAGTAGTGGAACTTCTATACCTTCGTTAGTTAAGCAGATAACTTGTATCCTATAAAAATTAATATTCAAATGAGTTATTTAAAAAACAAACTGAAGCTTTGAAGATGTTTTATGCCAAATGAATTGTCTCATAAACTTTGTAAAAGTGAAATTTCTAGTGATAATTAAAATAATTACATTTTTATTTAACATCGTCTCGAAATTATGTACTTGATCCAGTCAATCATCTGGCTGTTGAAGGAATATTGAATGCAGATTGTGCTACTTCCTCAAACAATAAAGTAATACTTTTTCTTTGAAATAATCAACCGCAAGAACAAAACTGGGTATGTTATTGAATACACGGAAACTTTCATAACTAGAAACAATATGAACAAAATTATTTTATTATACATGTTTCAATACCATCATTTATAATATGTTTAGTTCGATGGTATGACATTTTATAAAATATTGTCACATAGAAAGATTATAATGTTGAAACACCAAACGTGATTGAGGTTCGATCAGTATACATTTGTTCCAAATAAATGAGATGAGAAAAACGACTATAAAATATCTTTGAAATGTGTCAAGATTTCTTTACTATATTATCAACATCATTAACAATCAGTTTTTATTATATTCGGTGCGTTACTCTGATAAATATAATAAAATGGGTATTACAATTTGATCGTTTACATGAAACCACCTGCGTTAATAGCAATTGAAATTACTGTAACTTATGATAATCGTATGTGGTAATTCAACGTTGACAATCATATACAGTTTTGTTTTAGTTTTATTTCATCTTTCACCAATTTTCTTTTCATCTAAGGAGAGATATTGGGCAATCATTTACTAGGTGAAAATTTGAATTCAAAATGCTTTAAAAAAACTAACATTATTATGAATATAATTGTTTTATGACAAATTTATTCAGACAAATTGTGTAAGCATATAATAACTTCTATTTCCAAATTAAGGTTTTCTGTTTTGTGTTAAATTTTATGGTACATGTCGATTGTCTGTTATGTTTTTTATACCCGTATTTCAATAAGTTCACTGTATCGATTAAAAGAAATTTAAGTTTGCTGCATCGCATAAATTATACTTAATTACGCGTCCTAATGTTTTACTGATTACAAAATATTTCATTTATTACGATTTGTATAAAATTACACGTACAATATTATGTTGATGAACGATGATAATTAAAATATACTACACCAAGTAGTAAAAGTATTAGTTATTTGTGTAGGTAAACGTGATAAAATCAATTTTGATCTCTCGAGAGTTCACTTTTTTTTTTCAATTTGTATAGGTAAATATAGTAAGATAATAGTAATATCAGTTCAATCAACTCAATTAAAAGCTCAAATTATGATCGGAAATCGACACCTTGAACGGAAAACCAAAATGATTAGATTTAAAGCATGATAATTTCCAGTTAATTAATTAGTTTTAATGTCAGCTGTAAATGACTTTTTATGATGCAGGAAAATGATCTGAAGTTATTAAACCACTATTAAACTATTATTGAATCTATTATCAAAGGAATAATGATGAATGTTATTATGTAAGGTAGAGATAAGCAACGAACCAGCAAGAACGGTATTTTGCAGTTCAACTCAATGTTAACAACAAGTCACAAGTTAAATAATGTATAATTGCATTAAAACTATTATTATTGTGTATTTTAAAATTTATCTTCTGAAAGATTAACTTTTATTTTTTGTTAAAATGTACAGTTATTTAAAAAAGCTTTTGAATTAACAAAACTATGAAAAGAATTGAACTTTACAGTGCATTGCCTAAGCTATCAGGTCTCTGACCGAAAACCATGGAGCAGCAATGCATTGTCTCCGTATAGATATTTAACTTAAATCATTACGATGGTTATTAAGCCCATTAAAATCAGAAAATCTTGCGTTTTGAAGGTGAATCTATTCTAGCGGTTTTAATAGTAGAATGAATCATGGTTTTTTTTCATTATTATCACTATAATTCATTTCATAGCATTCAGGTGCTTTATGTATATGTAATATAAATGGGTAATACCAACGAATAAGCGGACGAATAAATCCAATCATTTTCAGTTATAAGTTAAAACCCATTCTATGAAGAGTCATTACCAAAAAACTGGATTCATCATTGAATTTCAACAAAGAAGAAATGATGGACCAAATATAGGGTATACTGTTACCATTCATTAACCATGACTTCCTTCTTCGATTGTTCAAATTCTTACCGAAATTCCGTCATAAATGAATCAATTGTTATAATATTATAAATTGAATTCACTTATATAACGATGTATAATCGGTCTAATAAAATTTCTTTTATTCATTTGTTGGCAAAAGCATCCAGTGTAAAATGGCCTACCAAAGAACAGGAACTCTTAGACGAAATTCATGATGCAGAAATACTTAAAGCTGTACAACATTCAATGTATGAATATGAGATGGCAAATCGGAATCATAGGTATGTTACATTCAACTATTTTAGTTACATAATTTCTATTATGAGTTACCTTTTATAAATTATGAATTACATTTATGTTAACTGAAACGCAAATAGACGTAAGCGAGCCACAGAGAAGAAAGTCTGTTACGATGAGGTGGGATGTTTTGAGGATTCTGGTCCATTCAGTTATCTAGAAATGTTGCCAGCTTCACCGGATGAAATTAATACTAAATTCTATTTTCATTCGACTAAAGATCGGTAATTATTCACCTTGACTTCGATAGATTAAAAAAAAAAATTAATTCGAATTTATATGAAATGATTTGCAGAAGTGATAAGCCATTATTAGAGCTTCCGTTCCAAAATATTAGTTCTGTTTGGGAACAATTCGACAACGAAATCAATCGTTCTGATGATGATAAAAGCGATCCAATTAGTGCCGAAGTACCATATATCAAATCATATTCCAATTTGAAAAAATTTGAAGGTCTTGATAAATTATCTGTGCGAGTTATAGTCCATGGATTTGGTTCTAGTTGTTCTCATGTATGGATTTATGAGATGAGAGCGGCTTTAATGGCAGTCGTATGTTGATATTTTTTTTTATAATTACGTACTAATTATAATTACAAAAGGTTACACACAAAATATGTTTTTGATTACGATTTTTAGGAGGAGTGTATTATAATTTGTATAGACTGGGAGAATGGTGCGGCATTACCGAATTATGTAAAAGCAGCAGCAAATACTAGATTAGTGGGTAAACAATTGGCAATGCTAATTAAAGGTGAGTTTATTTAATTTCTTTGCAATTACTGAAAATGTGACATACATAATTGTTCTTGACAATGTATAGGACTCCAACAGTATAAAGGACTTGACGTCAAACGGGTCCATATAATTGGGTTCAGTTTGGGGGCACATGTATCTGGTTTTGCTGGTTCTGAATTATCCGGAGTCCGTCGTATAACTGGCCTTGATCCGGCCGGTCCATTATTTGAATCACAACATCCGAAGGTGCGCCTCGATAATACAGACGCTGACTTTGTAGATGTGGTGCATTCAAATGGTGAGAATCTAATACTTGGCGGCCTTGGATCCTGGCAACCAATGGGTGACGTTGACTTTTATCCAAACGGCGGAAGAGTACAACACGGTTGTTCAAATTTGTTTGTTGGTGCCGTAACGGATTTTTTGTGTATGTGTCGTTTGTAGATTAACTTTCACTTAAAACAAATTAGATTGTATCTGAATTTAACTGATGGATTTCTTCTGTATTTTTTTTAATTTTGCGAAACAATTTAGCACCTCCAACTGAAATAGAAGGCCGTTCTCTTTGTAATCATCGACGTGCATATAAATTTTTCATTGACTCTGTCGCACCACGATGTCTATTTCCAGCGTTTCCATGTAATAGCTATGAAGATTTTTTGAGTGGGAAATGTTTCCCATGCTCAGAAGCTGAGAAAAAAGAGAATCCTGGTAAATGTGGTAATATGGGATACTATGCTGACAAATCAACTGGTCGTGGTCAATTATATTTGGTGACTAGAGAGGAAGAGCCATTCTGTGCTCATCAATATAATTTAGAAATACATAGTTCAGAGAGTGAGTTGCCATTGAGAACAATGGGCAAGTTCGAAGTAGTGCTCGAAGGTGATGGTGGACTTAATGAGACATTTTTTGTCTATGAGTAAGACATTTAAAACTGATTCATTTAAAACATTGAACTTACGTAAATTTTAAATTCATTTTTTAGCAAAGACGACACTGAATTATTTGCCGGATCTGTATCATCTCGCATTATTGTACCGCATCCAGCTCTTGGTTTCCCATCAAGCATTACGCTTACATATAAAGCATATAGCGGATGGCTATCTAAGGGTTTATCTATGTGGACCATTCACAAAGTTGTTTTAACTGATAGTTTTGGCAAAAGGTATGCTTTCATAATACATTATCATTGTTATATGTCTTATGTCTATTTCTTTTCCAGTTATTCAGTTTGTAAACGTTATTTCGAGTTGGAATCGGGGAAATCAATACATTTACACTTGAAACCGGGACTTTGTCAAGTACCTGAAGAGAATTTCGCAACACATAGCCCATTCTCATTAGGTTTTAATGAAACATCGATGAGCAATGATACTGAATCAAAAGCAACTGAAAACTCATTAATCGATTCTATTGGAAATTATGACTATGAAAACTATGGTCTTCATCAGTTGAATAAAAATCGAAACAATTTGCTTAACATTGTTGATTCAACCGAAAACGATTTACGATGGCATCCGATTGTAGATCAGAATGGCATTGATAAATCTGGTGGTGAAATAAGCCGTTCTTTTCCAGAGACCGACGATGCAAAACGCGAAATTTTTGAACCAATACTGAAAGGAAAGCATTATGCTTCAGGGCGATCAAACGGTGATAAGTTTAAACGAGACAACGGGGATGAAGAAATTCTAGAACCAGTTTTGAGATCAACTACACCGAATGCACGACGTATGAAAAATGTACCATTTTCTGATGAATTGGCCAGTAGAGAAAATCCTGAGGTACCTAAAGAAAAATTCCCGTTTGCAATTCAGCTTTTACCATTTAGAATTGGCGATTTATTCGAACGGGCTGAAAGGTATGCTCGTGAAACCCTATGGCCTTTAATTTCAGAAGAAGCTCCGAAATTCTTAAATATATTTAATTTCAATCCAAATCGAGATGAAGAGAAACGATACTTCCCTCCCCTTGGTGAACTGAATTCAAATAATTCAGATGTTCCTCTAGCACGTTCGACAGGTAGCAATTTGCCACCGGGCATGAGAGATATACAAATCGATTTAGATGATGTCGATTATTTAAATGGTACTTATGGATCGGAAAACTCATTTGAGGGAAATACTACTAAACGAGAAATTCCACCCGATAGCACCAACAATCAGAATGCTCCCAGAACGGGAAAGAATATCTTAGAATCATTGAGAGAAAAAGACAATAAACCACAATTAGTAGATAGAATATCTCAGAGTTCTGAAAGTGGAAGAACAAAAACAGAATTCGATGAGGGTGGCTTATTTCCAGCTGTACGAATTCAGCTTCCTACATATCAACCACCATCGAAAAGTATCGATAACGAAGAGAATACCACGGCTTTGCCACGTAGAGAAAGTAAATCATCCCGAGAAGGAGGATTTCGGAGATTCTTCTTTCCATTCAGCTTCAGTTCTCTTTTTGGTAACGGATAACTCATATCATTATGATCAAGATTTAATTGACACCTGAATCTAGTCTTGGACAATACAATTTATATTTTCAAAATACAGGTGGATTTAACGGTCACTGTAACCATTGAGTTCACATGACATTGTCGGTTTACGTTAAATGAAAAGAAAGAAGAATCTATTTTTGAGATTCAAATCAAAAGATTGACATCAAAAATAAATAAAATATAAAAATTTTTGTAAACGTCCTTTATCAGTTAATAGCGAAAAAAAAACAGAAAAAGATAAAATTTAGGACTAATTTGTAATAAAGCCTAATGAAGATATAGTTAGCGTAGGTCAGTACTTTGTATTCAATAAACATAATTTTATAGTAAGTTATTTTGGTGTTTTATTATCCTCATAATTGCTGCCCAAGAAGTAGATATAATATGTCGAGCGCAATTATATCACCGGTAATTCATAGACTTCCTAACAATTAAATATTAAAATCATAACAGTTTCTATTTTATATGACCAACGAGTTTAGAAAACTAGCAATGTCCAACAAACAGAGCAAACAGTTCCTTGTAAGGTATGTGGACGACACTTTTTTATGGAACGTCTTCGAAAACATGAAGCAATTTGTCAGAAGACCACACAGAAGAAACGAAAAGTGTTTGATATAACTAAGCAAAGAATTCAAGGCACCGAAGCAGAAGCGTTCGCAAGAAAACCTATGCTGAGAAATACCAATCGCACAATTACCACTAAAACCCCTTCCGTTAGTTTGCAACGAAATGATTGGAGGCGAAAACATGAAGAATTTATTTCAGCAATTAAGGCGGCAAAAGACATGCAAACTCATTTGGCTCGTGGTGGAAAACTGTCCGATCTTCCACCACCACCGCCTTCAGAAAATCCTGACTATGTACAATGTCCTCACTGTAATCGACGATTCAACGAACAAGCTGCATCCCGTCATATTCCAAAGTGTGCTAATTATCTTCACAATAAACCGAGACCAGTACCTCCAAAAAAGAAATTATAGATGAAATCCCATAAAAGTACTGTCAAAATCGCGTTTATTTATTATTTTATTTTGTATTAAAATTAAGTTATTTAAATTTACTTCTAACAAATGATTTCATGTTATATTTTTGAGAAATTGTACATTTATCCTTGTTTGTCACGAATTCACTTAACGTTTATTGATTTTAATGTGAACTCTCAATAAATGACTTAATTAAATTACACGGTGCCATCATTTGTAATCCTTCAAGAATGTAAGCCAAATTATCTAAATTAGCATCCAAGTCATCTTCGAACCAGACTTTTAACAGTTTTACACATTGATCTATCATTTCTGGATATTCACTTTCATAGTACTGCATCACGTCCTCTTCAACACCCAACTTAGCACCGAGTTTCTTCCAATCCTTACCAATAGATTTTGAAATTTGTTTTATTTGATCATCCGATGGCATCATTGTCTTATGAGAGTTTCGATCTTCAGGGGTTAATGGTTCTGGCCGCAGTAATTCAGAATCATCTGGAACCTCACAGAAATTATCATCCTTTTCACTTTCCGCTTCTGGTGGTTCCTGTTTCGGCTCCTGCATTTCTTGGGACTAGAAAAATATAGTTCGTTTATAATTAAATAAATAAATGAAAATGCTCTATATTACCGCTGCTCCATCGGCTTTATCTTTCAGAATCTTCTTTCTAACACTGTCCAAATAATCAGAGATTTTATTCGACGGCGGGTTATTAACATTGAAGAAATGTGGTGACTGTCTGGATAATAAACGCAAAGCTCTCCATTCGAATGATGGATCAACTTTGTCCTTTGGTGTAGCCAAATATGTCTCAATAGACGGTAAAAAGTTACGATCAGCGCCACGACAGGCATGCAAGTTATCGGGACAAAGATTCCATAATCTTGTCAACTCAGTATTACCCAAGTAGAACTTGCCTTGATTACTTGCCTCCTTCAAGAAGTCTCCTAATTGTCGTTTATGTTTTGCCGCAGGTGGCGAATCTTCTAGGTTAGAGCCTGGCCGCTTGAACTCTACAAATGATTAGTTATTAAGATAATGTTAATTTACAATTCAATCGTTTATAACGTACCTTTACATCCCTCATTTTTCCAATTATTCCACATTTCTTCTCGACTTAATATATGACGGACAGCTTTAGCAAATTCAACCCCATTTGGAGGAGTTTCTTCTAATAATTTGTATATTTCAACCTCAGTTTCCTTAATAAATTCGGACTGCGACGCACTTAAAACGTGATCATCTCTGAAATTATAAAATATTAGGGCCATTTTGCAGGCATAATAATAATATTGCTTACGTTTTAAACTTAACAGATGATGTTAAATATTGAAACAGGATTAAAAATTGGATCAACACAGATCGACGAAAATTCGAGTCTGCTAGCTGTAATGCCAGTAACTTTGGATTGGTTAGAAATTTTGCAAAGAAATGATGTGAGTCTTTAACAACATCAGCTACTGGCTTCATATCTACATCCATAGGTTCTGTTTCGTCCGTTGTGTCTAATCTGGTCTCTTCTAATTTGTAACTATTGAAGGATGCTAATACATTTGATGCATACTGAAATTCACAATATCTTTTAAAAACAGTCCTATTATAACTATCAGTAAAAAGGCGTTCTATACCGTAGAGAATGTCTTCCACTCAGTCTTGGAGTAACACTGATTAGGGTTCCTGAAATAGTTTTGAAGACCCCAAAATTTGCAATACAAATTATAGTCTATCTTTAAAGGAATGTCTTCAGAATCAATTAGAGGTTCGTCCATATCCTTTCCATCGCAATCGAACTCCGTCAAATTTTCGAGATTGAATTCGGATACAACATTCAAGCCTGACCGTTCAGAGAACGGGAAAAACTTGGCCAGAAATAATAAAATTCGTCCACAAAACACAGTATCTTGGGAACGTGAAAGCCGACGGAGTAAATCATTACACATTCTAAGAATGTTGTTCTTGCAAGCAGCAAAGAAACTTGGCTCCTTCCATACGGTAATATTTTGCTCAACGAAGGAAAACATTACTTCACATTTGTCCAATGTAACTGCTTCAAAAATATCTGCAATCAAAGTGATAGGCAAAGCCATACTACACATCTGAATCTTTTGGCAATTTAGTGAGTACTTGATCAAAGCTTCGCATTGCTTAATATCTCCATTCAACATAGTTACAAGGACTTCACGGAATGCCTGATCCAATGCCGATTTCTTCTCATTATCCCAGATCTTTGATTCATCATACCGTTTTTTAATTTTCCCCACGGATGGATCATTGTAATTCTGCACTATTAAATTCTGTTGAGATAAAAGGTTCACGGTTATTCTTAAATGAGCACCCAGGAGATGGTTCTAATTGATGCTTTACCTTCAGTCCGTCACTGAATACTATAATATTTGTGGCACTCATTACCCGCAATAAGTAGAAAATAGATCTATTCAATTAAGCACTTTGCTAATCTCACTAAAGGTACCGACTCACAGTTATATTTAATTATCTGTGGAAAGCACTATATTATCTAAAATTATTGTCTACTTATTATTGGCAATTTAGAAGCACTTCGTCGAAGGTTTGTTTTCAAACGATTTGGCAACAACTCCATAACCTCACTCTCTATATTCTTTCAGTCTTTATTTTGATCACAAAACTTGCCCAGACTAAATTTTTCACGATTTTTCAATTAAAATTTCAAACTTTTTAATTACGTATTCAAGAGTAACTTTAAATAACTTTGAAAGATTGGAAAATGAAAAGTATTTGAAATGAAAGTGTCCCTGATGGTTCAGAATTTATGAACATAAATCTTTCTTTTCCATCATCTGTTTTCTTAATAAAGGGCGCTGCAATTTAAATTATTTATTGACTTCCTTTTACCGTCTGTTACGCTTAAATTAACCAATTTATTATATATGATTTACTATTCGATTACTGTTAACGGTCACTAGATACATTTGCAATTAATTGCCATTTATATTTCACTCTTGCGCATGGATGCTGAATGACTCTTCGTCAAAAGGAATTTTCTTTCTTCTGTGCTATTATAATGTTCACAATATCCATCGCAAACACAATGAATAAGTGTTGTAAATAAAATTAGGCAGTGCTTTTCTTGAATTAAATTAAGAATAAAGTGTTAGTGTCAGTAATAGAAATAAAGGTAATTTAAGTCATGGAATCAATATCAGGACCAGAGTTCTTAGCACTTCAGCACCAACCACAATCGTACTGTAAACAGCATGGATTTATTTTCACGGACATATCAGATATTGACCTACCCTCAGAAGTACATAAATTCGACTATACTGATACAATGAAAACAGAATTTTTCCATCCATTTGAATCGGACAATTTATCAACAATATCATCCAAGAAAAATTTTACTGTCCGAAACAGACGATCCAATAAATATAAATTTTTGATTGCGTTTGTTGGAATATTACTCGTCTCTCTTTTTGGATTCTCATTACCATTTCTAATACAGTTACGTTCATCTTCTCTGCTCGAAGCTCGATTAACGTTTATTCGGTAAAATTACAGTTTCAATTATAATGAGATATAAATTTGTAATCAGCCAATTTAATAGGCGACTACTCAAAGAAGCTCCATTAATTGAAGCCAATTGGGCGGCACAAGAACCGGATATCACTGCCAGTTTACAAGGCGAACCAAAGGAAAATTTAGTCGGAGCCATTCTGTTGCCCGTAATTATTTATATAATTAAATACATGGTGCAAATAACAATAAAATAATATTTCAAGGTGTCTATTCCATGTGGAGCTCAATACTTAGATGCAGTGCAATTGGCACTTGAAGGACTTGATCGATCAAAGAGAGCAATTACCAATAATTACAGTCTTCGATTAGTTTATAATGCTGAAGCTATGGAAGGCGCCCATGCTGAACAATTAACTGGAGTTCTGTTGGGTCTAAATGGAGGACATGTTATTGGTTCAAGTTTAGCTGTGCTTCGTAATATGTACGAACTCGGAATTCGGTTTGTGTCACTTACCAGAGAAAATTGTGGTACTCCTTGGGCTTCCGCTTTAATTGAATCCGATCATTTACATGTAGACGCTAATCAAACAGAAACTCTCACTAATTTTGGAATTGTAATATCAAATGATTTTAATCCCATTCGCATTATTTAATTTTCAAATTCAAAATTTACTTTTAGAAAGTTCTTCACGAAATGAATCGTCTCGGTGTATTGGTTGAGGTCTCTCATCTTTCGGAACAGTCAATGTGGCGAGCATTTGAAATGACGAAATCACCATTATTAATATTAAATGCATCACCAAAAATAATTTGTAATTCAACAAACAAAGATGTTATTAGTGTATCCAACGACATTTTGCGGTATTATCTTTAATTCCCAAATGCATTCTTATGAATAATAAATGTTATTGCAGATTGCTGTCACAGAACGGTGGAGTGATAATGTTGAATATGGATAAGTGTGGTGATAAAATTTTAGATATCCATGAAGCCATTAACATTATAAATTATGTTCGTTCAATAACTGGTGTTGATCACTTAGGTATATCGAGTTCAACACAAAATATTGCACAGCTATTGGCTGAACTGGCACGAGATAGAGCCTGGAATAATGCTGCAATAAAGAAATTGATTGGTGGAAATATTGTACGAATTCTGAAAGAGGTGAATTTCAAATTCAAGTACCATTAAAATACGATTAGATTAATTTCAACGTACAATTTTTTAGGCTGAAGCATTTAAAAATCGAATTCCCCTTCTCGAAGATTGGATTCCTGCATCAACACTTGAACCTAATGCATATTGTATGTATCCAGAAACTTAAGAGGATACTAAATTTGTCTGTTATATTCTTTGCTAATGTGAGACATTTAAATCGTATTAAAATAATTTTCATTCGTTTAGTGTGTATATTCTAAAAACTATTCTCAATAAAAATTTTTGTTAGATACAAACAATCAACATTACTTTTACATCGTAAAATCAAAATAAGTTATAAATTTGTATAAAAGTACCATTAACATACTTCTAATAGATTAATACGTCGATTATCATACAATTATAAATACAAAATATACTTAAGAACTATGAAGGCACGATAAACATTAATTAATTTAAGTTGCTTGCTTTTGCAATATTCGTTTGTTGTCTGCGAACTCAATATTATAAGTTCTTAATAATGTGTCAGTGTGACGAATCAGTAATGTTGTATTAGATGAGGTTAATAGTATTAATCAATTAATTAACTGTTATTAAACAAAAGTATAATGATTTGGCAGTAATATGTTTCATCCTTAAGGTCTCTTCATTGTATTCTCATGGGCCACACGTAAACGTTTCCTTAGTTCATTCGGGAATTTTTCGTAACACTTCTTGCAAACTGGCTTCTCATCATATTCATAAAATTTCGATTTCTGATTCATTTTTGTATCGCAAATGGCACATGCAAAATGATGGACACACCACGCTTTATTCAAGGCAGTAAACACTAAAAACGAAACCCACAATAATTTTTAATTTGGTTTATAAATAAACGTTCGATTTGAAACTCACCATCTCCACTGATTACTTGGTTACAGACAAAACATAAATTACCAAATAGTTGATGATAATGAGTTTCACAATATGCAAGACCTCTTTTCTCGTAATGACGATGGCCCAAAAATGGTTTCTCGCATTTGGCACAAACGAAATGCTGCAAGAAGAACTCGTAAGTTAAATATATAACAGGATAAATTGAAAAAAATTTACCTCAACATGCCAGTGTTTACCAAGAGCTGTAACCACACGTTCCTCAATTGGTCTACGGCAAGCACCACATATTGGAATTCCCATCTTGTCATGGCATCGAAGGCAATACAACTCATTCTAAAATTCCAATTAATTATCTCTATATGTTTAGGAAATTGTATTCTATTGGTAATTACCATATCGTTGGCAGCATATCCTGGACGACTTTTCACTTCACGAGCAGTTGAATCCAATTCAACATTACAAGATGTACAGTTGAAATGATAACCATGATAAACTTCTCCACGGAACCGTAATGGAGCATCATCGATAATTCCACTGTAACAAATTACGTTAAACCCAAAATATAGATAAATTAATAAGTTACATACTGGCATTTGTGACACATGTATTTTCCAGCACCAACAGCCTTCACTTTAGCATTACATTCATGACACAGAGCTCGATTCTAAAAGTACATAATGATATTGAAATATGAAACAACATTTTGCCAATTATTGTTAATTCTATTTAATACCTGATTCTTGATGAATCCACAATCGGCCAATTCTTTTTCACACATTTCACATCGAAAACAGTATGGATGCCAATTAGCTGCCATGGCTTTGATCACACGGCCGATTACAAATTCGCCACACTTGTTGCAACATGGCGCAAAGAGGACATGAAAATCTCGTTCACAATATTTTCGTCCTTCGAACTCATAGAAAATTCCATCTTGAAACGGTCTGAAGCACTGGGCACAACTGAGAAATTAATCACTCAGTTACAAAATAGCGATACGCATAATAAGATGAGCATAAACTTACACAAAACATTGGGTGTGCCACAATTCTCCATTAGAATTTACAATCTTCTCTTGAGTCTCGAAACCTTCATCGCAACGAGTGCAGAACATATTGGCCAACGACATGTCGGCAGTGGTTCTAAAAATCAAGAATTAATATAGAAAACATGAAGATTAATGGTATTAAAATAAAGATAGTATGTATCAATTTGTTAAATATTTAAAAGCTAGATATAAATGTCAGTCGTACGAATTGTAAGTGATTTCAATTGGTCCTGTTGCATTTTTACTATCCTTTTTATTACTATTCGTTGCCATTTTTAAGATAAATTAACAAAGTTACTTTTCCTTAGCGATCGCACGGTACTTTTACTATAAAATCACAATGTATAGAGTGACAAACTTATAAATTGAAACCACTAGTACAACTGTTCACAGAGATAAAAAAATACATAATTCACAATAAAAATTTCTGTTGGAGCGAAACATAGTGATTACAATAAATTATGTATTGTGGAGCAGACAGAGGCAATGCCTCCAAGTAGTTGCGAAGAACAATCAAGTGTTAGATTCAACTCATAATTTGTTTTAGCATTCCATATTATGGGATATTAATTTAGCTTAGAAATACAATAGCAATATTTTGGTTATAGAAGAATTCCAATACTTTTTAGCTGATCATGCATTCTTAATTGATAGGTAGAAGCGGATTGCACATTAGTCATTTGAATAGAGTCAATTCCTCATTTCATTGCTTGCATTTAATCTAACGATGCTTACTCTGTAACAACTGGAGGCATTTTTGAGGGATTGTAGTCTGAAAACAGTAAATATTACTCGTGTTGTGAGTTATAAATTTACCCTAAAATTCATATAAATTTCTAATCAAACTTCTAAATGTAATGAATCAAACTCGAAATATGGAAAATGAATATTTACAGTAACACATTCATGCTGAGTGGTAATACATACTAACATGATTCAAGGTTCGTAAAGATATCGAAATGTTTTTTTTTATATGAAAGTGTGAAACCATATGCTCAAATTACCTTAAATATTTAGAACTGATAAGAACTCGGATTTCTATAAACTAAGAGGTTGCTGATAACTCTTTGAATAAAAAACACTGCGATCACTCTGTGGCCAGATTTTATGCAGACGAGTCCCTAAAATGAGGGTGTTCAATATTAGGCCACACTTCTTCTTATAAAATATCTACTTTTCTCGCTATATTTACAATTTTCAATTGTTTTACCAATTGTATTACTTACTCTAATAAAGGGCCACTTACAAATTACAATCTGTTGCTAAAAGATGTGTGAGGAACTTTAAATTTTCTTTTAGGTCGATTAGGATGGAACTTATGATTGGAAACGAAGAATATATATATATCATTGAAGAATACCATTTATGAACAAAATAATGTGACGTCACTCGTTGATTCATATTTACAACATAAATCAGAGTTACCAACCGTAAACATACTTATTTATATACTTTTTTATATAATTCTGGTATATGGTCCAGAAATAAAAGTGGAAGGATAATATTAACTTACAAAAAAAGTCTGGAGGAGGCTGGAATCATGTTGTTGAATCTGATTAAATGAATAATTCTTATGTAAAACAGATGATTTAATATTGTAGGTACTTTATTGTATCAATATCGACAACGAAAAACAACTTACTTACGGTGATTCTTAAGTTTGACCGTACCTTTCAAATTATAACTAGCAAAATGAATAAAGAAAGGAATTAAATATACATTCATTAAATGGAATTAGCGACACTATTTATCTTATATACAATGAACGACCTATAATAAGTTCCTTTCCATACTAGACAAACGATTTCATTTTCTATTACAGCAATTGTTATTAATGTATGTGTTTTATGATAATTAAAATATGAATTTAGTTTGGAATTTAAAATACTGTTCAAATATTTAGTTGTTCCTCCAAGTGGTAATTGATAACTCGTCCAACAGACGATGAAGAGTGTACACTAATTTAAATGTGTCCTAATTTGATTTATCACCACATAACAATTTTAAGAAATAAATAATGATAATTAGACTTTAATGCAGCATACTCAAAAGGAACTGAGTGGTAAACTAAATATTCAAATTGATGATTTTGCTTATGTACACTCTTTGACTCAGTAACAACATTTAATTGTCCTTCTTCATTCTAGTTGAAGTCATACGATAAATGATAGAATCACGGCCAGGATCCATAGTGCCAATCACGTGACAAATTGCGATCAATGAGAAGAGCATTGCAACACCGAACCATAAAATAATGTTGAATATCACTGGATAAGAGTCATCATATTCTGCTGACAAGTTCAGGGAATCCATCTAAAATTGATTGAAGGATTTAAAATATGCTTTGTAAATATAAACAACTAAACATTTACATCAATCTGCTTAGTTTGTCGTCTAAAACGGGTAATAGCAGTATCTTTGGTGGCTGTGCAGACAACAAGGGCCTTCTCTAAGTATGCTCTGTTAGCACCTTTAGACAAAACTTGAACAGCCTCATTTAACATTTTCTTGGCCTCTGAAAGAGCAGCAGAGTTCTTACTCAAATAACTCAAATCTATGTTGAGAGTCATTAATTCTGGTAGTGTAACATCAGTGAATTCCATACAACCACCAAATTGGCGAATTAAATCGATTTGTTGTAAGAAAAGCTTGTGCTTAGGATTTTCCTTCGGTTTTAAAGCAGACGTAGTCGGTTTTGGTGGTTTAATAATATTAAGATTACAAATCGATTGGGCAAGTCTTGTAGCCTACGACGAAAAGGAAGTGTTGAAAAGGAAATTCATTAAAACGCAATTAATAATATACTTCTGTAAGATCAGCCATATCCATAGTTAAAACACCAGCTCCTGAACTGTGTATACGTTTAGTCAAATCTTCCAAATCAAAATGACTTGGAGCACCAACCAATGGATAAGTGTGCTTCGCATCCTGTAAATTATTTAGCTTCAATATTAGTATGGATATCCATAAAGATCTCTAGAATTTGCTTACAATATCGATAGAATCAACTCCCTTTACAATTATTGATACAACAGCCGTGGCTGGTTCAAAAGGATTCTTTAAATATGCACCATCCCAGCTGGCATCATGTTCAGCGTATCGTCCAAGAACAGCAGCGAATAGATCATAGTATAAGTTGGCAGGCAAAGTCTCACTACCCTTGAATCGCACAGCGGATGGAACTCGCAGGATCGATAACTCACCGACTGCGTTTGCTGCTCAATGGAAATCGAGAGAATGTTTCATTTCTCATTGGGTTTTCAATTAAATCAACTCACCTCCAATAAGGATACTACATAATATTACAATATTACGGTACATTCTACAAATTCACTTTATAACTCAACCACTGTGGAACAAATCAATCTACCTTTTCACAATAGGCCATGAAAAGTTAATCATATGACTTATTGATAAATCAAGTGACTTGCAGATTGATGTTTGGGGCGCGGCTTTATCAGTGGAAATGCTTAGCGCGATTTGTCACTTTTTTTCTTTTCTCTTTTTGATGGTATTCGTAATACAAAAATTAAGTGAAATTGAAACAAGTTGTTTTCATACTCTAAGTATTGTGTTTTAATAAATTCCATTGGATCTACTTTGTAAAATAATGTCGGGAGTTCATCGAGATGCAGTGCAAAAACAAATCCACCAAGACTGGGCAAACCGGGAATACATAGAAGTGATAACAGCGAGTATAAAACGAATCACCGACTTCCTCAATTCATTTGGTAGGAACCGATTCACTTTTTGTGCATTCACACGAACGACTTGCTGTTAATAATAATTCTTTACTCCATAGATATGTCCTGTCGTTCACGATTAGCTACATTAAATGAGAAATTGACTACACTGGAAAGACGAATTGACTACCTAGAAGCCTGTGTAACAAAAGGTGAAACACTCACATAAATTAGGGGATAAGTGACTCACTCTACTGATATTATTAAGCCATGTCTTTATTAAAGATCACTCCAATTATATTTATATTTTGAATAATAAAAACTATTCAAAAATCGTATAAACTTTAAGGTAAAAAAGTACTTGTTGTTTGATTGTTTCCGATCAATCTGCACTTGATTTAGCTTCCGTGTCACCTTTCGAAGTCGACGGCTGATCAGGTGGGAGTGCCGGCATTGGTGATGGTAAACTACTAGCAGCGTCTGCACTTTCCATTTGTTTTAATAGACGGTAGAGCGTTGCAGCATCCCGGATATTACTAAACGATATGCAAAATGATTCAACCTCAATAAACAATGCGTTCACGTTCAATACTTTGTTTCGGATCAGACTTTGAAGGAAAACGCATAAGAGTCGCACAAATCTTGTTTGCATATATTTGTCGGTGTTTGATTCACAAGCAGAGATACAATTGCTCACATACAGCTGAATGAATTCGGGAGGTAAATCAACAGATGTTGTTAATCTACAAAACATAGCACAAATCAATTTGTTGTTATAATTCTAAAGTACTACAATATTGCATACATACCTATTTACCACTTCCATTGAATGCAAAGACATATCCATATTAACTAATTCATTAAAATATTCCGTTATGAATTTCGTATTCATTAGTTTCAACAATACTTCAATAGCTATTATAGGATTGTTTTCTACTAGTAAAGGCAACTGAAATTTAATGCGACCAATAGAGTAATTCATATTCACACAAAGTTTGCCAAAAAAAGGTTTACCTTAGATGGAGATAATCCAAGTTTCTCTACTGTGTCATCGTTAATCTGAATTTTATCTAAAAGAATTTGTTTCTCTTGTAAAGTTAATGTCCTAAAATATGCGTTTTCCAATAGGGTATGCCACATATGTTCTTGTTCGGTCAACTCAACCTTTGCATCTGTTGCATTCATATCATAGTATGGTTCATGCCATTTTGGATTTGTAAAATCCAGCCATACAAGTTCATTCTCTACTGGCAATAACGGCGGTGGAACTCGATAAAACGGCGGAAAGAAAGAAGATTTTAATGCCGAATCCTCATTGCAAAGACCTTCAAGAAGATCAGTCAAACCTGTGTCCGTTAGTGTTGAATCTGGTACTTTGATAAACTTAGGGATTCCAGCCAACACATTGACTGGAAGATCAAGTTTTTGTTTGTCTTTAAATGTTTCAAGCAATTGGGTGTAGTCCACATCAATTGAACCGTTTTCTTGCTGTTGCAAAAACAGAGTTGGTGTTTGCTTCGCCAACTAAAACGACAGTAATTTAACTTTAACCAATAAAATGAAAGCACTGACTTCTTACTTCTTTAGTACCATTATTAATCAATTGTCCAATAAAGTTATATTCTATTTTCATCATCTTGTAAACCGACTTAAGTTTATCTTTTTGATCCAGCTGATGCAATAAGAATGTTGCAAACGGAGATTCAAGTTGAGACTCACCCTTGAACAAATCGAATAACACGTAAAAGGCGCAAAGCCTTTTAAGACTATCGGACAGATCATTGTCACGCAGCAGGATTGTAATTAAAGTGCCAACTGAAAAACATAGAATGTTGGAGCGTAAAATATCAATGTAAGTAAGATCAATGTAAAATTATCAATGTAAGTAACGTACCACTTAAGAAATCCTGTTTCTGAAATTTCTTCTGTGCGTTTGCAGATATACTCTCAAAGGTCAGCATCTCTATACCTTTCTCTATAAAGAAGCTAAAAGTATAAAAAATCTATTGGAGGACATGCAACACATGGAATAATATGTAACTTACTCGTAGAGTGTTTTATAGTCCGCAAATATCCTAGACTTAGTTTTCACTTCTTCCATTCTTGAATTCTGTTGGTCCCACTATTTTCTCTATCCACTGAATACCCACTAAACCCCAATTAACTAATTTATGCGATATGCATTCAGTCAGAGAATTCCGTACATATATATGACACTTACATCGTCGCCTCAGATTAAAAAAAATATTGTAAGAGTAAGTATACAGTTTTTTGGAAAGATTATACTATTGGATGCGCCTTGCAAAACTCTATAATTCTTTAGAAGATTGTTTTTAAATTAAGCGATGGCGAGATGATCGAAATTGAGATTTCATAAAGTTGAGATTCAAATTTGACTGGAGTTAACATTTTTTTAAAAACTTCAAACGCGTTTTTATTACAAACATCGTGAACATTATACAGTTTTTTTAATCGAAATCTTTTTATTTATACAAACAACTTTTTTTGCGCTTATACCGCAACTTTGTATCATAACCTAAAAAATTATTTAGTATCAACGAGCAAATTCGGCTTCTCCTGGAAACAAATTATTATTTCTATTTCCTTATAACTTATGGAAATCTTACTGAATAATATTACCTAGATGGAAGAAAACGAAAATCTATGTATATATCTAATAAGCTGAATAGTCATTGAATTCAACATTTATCTCTTTGAGTATGTAATTTCAGTTGGCTGCATTTTCAAATTCAAAGAGAAAATGTGCTACATTTTGAACGTGAATTTATCGTTATGTGAGAGTAAAATTCTGATTTTATCACACATTTAAGAGAAGCTAATGCTTCCTTTATAATAAAAACCGTGCCACTTAAAATTAAAAACATGATTATTATATTAACGAATTTGAAATTACATGGTTACATATTTTTGTCCTTAAGGACAAATCATTCCTCTTTAATTCATTATGCAAATTTCACACACATACATTAGAATAACTTAACTTTTCTTAATTTTTATTATTTAAGAAAAACCAAGTAATTATCCTGAATATGACATTTTTGTATCTTCCAATTAGTCCATTATATAGATCAAATAATTTTCCCATCAGGTACCTGTTTCGATTAATACTCTCTGTTGTAAATTGTTCCACAAATAAATCACAGTAACTGCAAGTTAAAGTAAATTAATCGTTTAATTGCACGAGCGTTTATATCAATATCAACTGAAGATATGATAGACAGATAAAGCCAAAGCGTTTGCCAGTTTTGTGGTAATTCTAATATTGCAATCTTCCAATAGTTTCATTTAAAAACTTGTAGTGGAACGAAATTGTATGCCAATTAAAAATTTATAATCAAAACCAGAAAATTTTATCAATGTAATATTATTATAAATGAAATTGAAGTAATAACATTTCCACCTCTGAATAATTCCTCATACATATGAGAATGGTAGGTCAAGTCACTATAAAAGCTATAATCAACCTGTTTCAATATACCCCATGATTCAATTTCACGACCAAGTGAATAACATACACTGACAAGTTCTCTAATTTTCAACATTTTATATACGAAATTCTTCATATTCAGCCGATGGTTTTATGGTGGTTTGAGTTCGGTGTATGATCTTCAACAGTATTCACCAGTAATTCTCTTTTGTCCATTCAGTTATGAATTCAGTTACAAGTGAACATCTTCAGTGTCAAGGTGAAATTTTTCTTAGCACCGCTATCGTCTGGTGGTTTCAGTTAGACATCAAATATATATTTTAAATATATTATATCGACTGCAATCAGTTAGTTGGTCTCTTTTTTTATTGTTTTCTTTGCATAAATAAGATATTTGTTTTCTGTGTCTTGAATTGCCTAAAAGCATCTGCTATAATGGAATATATAAGCAACAAATAAAATAAAAATAATCGAACAAATTTACTAGTTTTCTATACAATAATTTATAGTTCATTGGCTTATGATATTCTTCGGAAGGCACATCAACAGACATTAGCAATATTCTATAAAAAGATCGCCACAAAAGTTTTATATAATTCAGATAGTAATTTGCAGTGAATTTAAGTGCATCATTATGTGTTTCTTCTATTCTACTGTTGATCTACACACAATCATAGTTTAGTAGAACGAGGCGATCATCTTATAGTGCTCTTTCCGTTCGTATAATCGTGATCATAAAATATATCAATAAGATATTTTATTTATATTTTATGAAGAATTAAAATTAAATAATTTATGCAGTCATAGATTGATGCATTAATATTTGCAGTACATCTTAAATTAATATTACTTTTAGTGATTAATAATCAAGTTTCTTTTTTAGAGAATTATTTTAGTCGTGTATTATAACAGTTCAAATTGAAACTGATAAGAAAATTAAATTTTATATTATTTTCTCTTATAAAATATAAATATGTTTAATACAAAATGAAAAGAATATATCAAAACTGTACCATTGAATACTTGTTCTTCATAAAAGAATTTTAGTAAGCCATTTCACTTCTTTCATCGACGCACACGGCCTTAATGTAGTATGGTCACTAAGAATCAAACGAATACACGAAGTTTTTAACCGTTATTTTTATTTCACCGTTAATGAGTTTAAAGCAATAAATTTCATGTAAAAAAAATTTTTTCTTTACTTTTTTTTTTTTATTTAATCTTTAGTATTTTTGTGGTAACCAATCAAAAAAGAGTCATCTGAATGAATTCCCTGAAGAGTTAATACAATATCAGTCCAGTGTGAGGAATTTAGGAAATAGTGAAAGGATACAACCACACGATACCATTGGATACCAATAAGTGATTCTGTGATAATTTTTACATTCAATTCAGTGTAATTTAATGTTAGTGATTTATATAGTGGAAAAAGAAGTTGTAAAAGATATTTATTTAGATAAATACTTAAAACTGAGACCAGAATGTTTTGCAATTTATAAAATAGAGAATTGAATGCTTTCTCTGGAAATTATGAATTTGTTATGAAATAGTATAAAGCAAGTAATGATATTTGATAAAGAAAAAAGTAACAAAAATATTTTTGTTAAAATTCAATTTGGTTAGACAGTAGTGTTGATTTGGGTATAATTTGTATTCAGACCCTAAGTGATAACGAAATTTTTACGATAGTGCATTAGATGAGTGTGCCTGTGACAACTAAATAAATATAATTAGTGAAAGGTATATATATGAAATAATTAATATCTTATGTTAAGAATGGGTGTTAAAACCTTCAATAGTTTATTGATCTAATCAATATCGATTTTATGTTTGTATCAAATTGAATATTTAATGCAAAACACCAGTCATTATATTGAGGTGATAAAAATCATTGAATTTAAACAAGTTTATATACAATAGAATTTATGTTTAAGATTCGTCTCAATCACACCGTATTCGAGTATACTCACACAAATAATGCCAGTTACACTACCACCTGATTCTAAAAATCTATTCGACTCGTGCTAGATAATTAGTTTTGCAAAGTATGATCAATCTTTTATTCACCGTTCTCAAAGTGACTACTCTGCCTTTGGGTATTTCATTTATTCTGTATTTCCGCTATTACAAGGATGATGTTAATCACTTCGTGTTTTAACTTTATTCATTTGTATATCTGTTTTTGTAATAAAATTTTTATTTTGTCAGTATTTGTGGACCCAAATTGCTACAAATCGAATTTAAAATAAGAATTCCATTATAAATAAGTTAAGAATCAAGAAAGAAAAAAAAAATTATTTTTTACGTCGAATTGATTCACAGAGAAGGAATAACATCGTCTTCTTTGCTAAATCAATGATAAACAACATAAAATTTGCATCAATTTTACTCGTCCAAATAAAATTTGAACCATGAAAATTAAGACATTGGCAAAAAGGTTCTCAAGAATTTATTTTACTTTTATATAATATGTTATTCTGGCAGTTTGTAAATATAAAAGAATAACGTGAGAATTAATCGGTGAGATCGTTGAACTTAATACTTTTTGTCTGTTCTAATATAATGTTTCGCTATAAATAGATAAATTCAAATTGTTTTTCTAATTTGAAAAATGTTAAATTGTAATACCATAAAAATAAAATTAATGAAATAAGGAAGTATGAATTGATGAAAATGATTTTAATCTCTAGTAACAATTGAATTTCATTCATAATTTAAATAGAATTCGTGATACATAATAAGGACTACATTCATTCTTACCAATAGGCCTCATGAATATTAAATATTGAAATAATTTAAACATTCCAGTTAGTTGTACGCATTTGTATAATTGTTGTGCTGATTTTGAAAATAATAGACTTAAGCTAAAAACACAGTGAAGATCATTTATCGATTTTATGTAATTTCAAATAATCGGCTAGCCATCCAGTCACTTGATTGTGCAGAATGAGGGCCAAGATCAATGAAGAGCTAATCATTTGTTGTGTTTAACTAAAGCATCTGTAAAGATAATGAGTTTTTGTTAATTTAGAACAAAAATCAGAATTCAAATAATTTCTGCTATTTTTTTTTTTGTTTAATTTCAATGAGCCAATGGTAAAAGAATTAGTTCTTTCTTGAATGGTTTTTACCGCTTATTTCAATGGTTAGTTTTGAAAAGAAAAAAAAAATTAATGTTCAGGTGAATGGTCTGTATGAGTGATGAAGACATCATAATATACCATACAATTTCATTACTTAAAAAAAAATGTTTACACTTTAAAAATCAAATGAAAGAAGTTTAATTAAATTTATAACTTTAGTTCGGTCAATGTCTTCTTAATGCATCAATTATTGTATGCCTCTTTCAGTTATAATTCGCATCAAATTACTATCATGAGAATGTAACAGTACTTTAATCATTTCGGTTCATTCTGTCTG
The DNA here is from genome assembly GCA_001014335.1 of Coboldia fuscipes. Lineage (NCBI taxonomy): Eukaryota > Metazoa > Arthropoda > Insecta > Diptera > Scatopsidae > Coboldia > Coboldia fuscipes. The sequence continues at coordinate 90,113 of JXOR01000860.1, read as the reverse complement.
TTTTTTTTTCTATATTTCTTACATGAAGCAAATGTATGCAGAATGAAATTATTTTTTAAAACTTAATGTTACTTACATCTCTTTCTTAATACAAGACTATTCACGAGGAGAAGAGAATTCATTTGTTATCGGTTTTTATTTGAATTTCGATCAACTAAATCCATTTGCATACAAATAATTTCTGTATAGCTAATTCCTATAAATTCTTGAAATTGAAATTCCAATTCTGATCGTAATCATTAAAAACAGACAAATATTTTTAATTTTTCACATAAACAATTTATTTATTGTAGATGGATTCTCAGACACGATTGAAATATGGGGGCAGTTTACGAATTTTATTTGTTATTATAATTAATCTTATGGAATATGGTTCATCAACACCAGTTTATCCCGGAGGATTAGGCGTAGAAACGACACAATGTAAGTAACAATTTTTTTTTGTTTTTGTTTCAATAATTTCTCGTATAAATAACATTTGTTTAACCAAATTTAGGCCAGAACAATGTAATTGTTATAATCATAAATAATCATGAGAATACTGTTAAAATTCAATTTCAAAATCATTTACTGTAAGCTTATTGTAATATACAATGTTTGTAAACTGTTTTGTTTAATTCTTTGCAACATATAAATCGAGAGTGTACTGTTGAATTCCGGTATAATGTGAAAGCAGTATTACTCATACTCACCTTTTAGTTCTGCTAAAAATTGTTAAATACCAGAGTAAATTAAATCAATAGTGAATCCACCATAAAGTGGAAACAATGGACAAGAGATGACAATAATATTTGTCCCACTTTAGGTTTAAATAACCGACAAATAATTTTAGTTAAATGATGTCTCTTAATTATTTCATTTCGACTAGAAGTAATATCCGTCGTAACGCGTCATTTGGTTTAAATAATTATGAAATGACGCTAGATGATTCCTCAGCCACTGAGATTATTCACGATAAAATTCTTCCATCTCACATTCGATGGAAACTTCATTCACATTAAAGATGACTTAATAGAGAAAGTGCCCGTATATTTCAGTAGATCAGTAAACAGTTTTTGTATTGATTCATAACATTTCATTGTATCTCCGGGTTTCCCATTTAAAACTAATAACCATTTTCATATTTAAAAAAAGACCAACAACATCAAATATAGAACATTTAATATGTTTTGATATACGCAAATTATAAAATCCACCTTAATATACTTTGGAAAGTAGTTATAATCGATACTTGTTTTTTCGTTTGCATAGTTATGGTGTTTGTTCAAATCCAAACACTTCTATTTCAAGAAATTAATTTTAAAAATGAAAGACATTCAGAATTCGTAACACTTCTCTTTGTAACGTCCATGTAATGCCGCTAAGAATTAAAAGTTTTGATCTAAATGAATACCTAATTAGAACTTCGGTGTTTTTCTTTATTTCATTTTCATTTTTAAATAAAGAAAAAGAAAATCATGTGTATATTGTTGAATAGGTAAACCAACTGATTTAATATGGAGAAATGTAGTAGAATCCAATTAAAGAAATATCGGTCAGTGAAACGATTCTTATTTAGAATATTTTTTTTTCTTTCTTATTTACTTTTTTTTTCTTTCAATTTCATGAGTGTTGAAAACAGGCTCATGATATTTTACCTAAATTTAAAAAAAAAATTCATATGGAATAAAAAGTTCTTTATTTTTATAGAGACATTCATACCAATTTAATTTTATATCGTTTAGAGTACAATGCATTTGACTGGATACATTGATATTTTAAGAACGTCCACTCTTAATTCTGGTTTTCATGATTTCATTGAAAATAATAAAAAATAGAATAAGAATTTTATCAACACTGATTATACGAGATGTTTTCTCTGAATAAAAGTTTTCCATTCTATTCATATCAATATACGTTGTCGGTGAATAACATTTCACTGTACTTAATTCCATTATTACTGGGTTAAAAAACTCGTATCGTTTAATAGTACATTCAATAAATTTACTTGATTTCTAGTAGTCTAAGCTGATGTATGATCAACGGAAAGCGATCCTTTGTTTGATATTCTCTTATTAAGATACATTCGAGACAATCAGTCACTAGGTGGCATCTCATATACACAATTATAAGCCCATAAGAGGTGAGAAATGAAATGAGAACGCCTACACCCGCATTCATTTACTTACCGTTTACATACAGAACATCATTTCAAGTTGACCTACATAAAACGGTTAAAAATTCATTAACTCTTCAGAAAAAATATTGAGAATTAAATAAGACGATGTTATTGTTGTAGACGATTTATACACAGTCACTGGTAATCCAAACCACAATTATGTATCTCTATTGTGGTGTTAAATGAACCCTAGAAGTCAATGTATGTATTTTAAATTTGATAGAACATAACTTAGTAGAACCCTTTAATAACTGCTTACATGTAACATATTATCACAGAAAAATCTTAATCGTTTACATGTACATCACGATTTAAATGATGATCAAGGTGAAACTATATGGATATACAGAATTCTTGTTTATTAAATTCAACGCCAAGGTAAAATAATGACACACATATTCTTTGGTTAAACACAAAATGAATATAATTTTTATATACGAATAAGTGTATAAGATTTTATTTTATTCATTATATTTCTTGTTCTTAATGTCAGTCCACCTTTCCCCCAACATATTTGTAAATGTAAATTGAATGTATTGAATTCTAACGGTACAAACGTAGTACATACAATGTATTTATTATTCACTTCTTTCATTTGTTCGATATTCTTTTTCCTTGTTCTTAATTTCATGGTAAAATAAACGGTGTACTTCTCGATTTAATAAATAAATTGATGAACGTGTTTCATGCTAGTGTTACACTACTGAATGATTAATCACATTTATGTAAAGAAATGTGTGATGTTGTTTTTTTTAATAAGAATCACGTTATGTAAGAGAATTTTTGATAATCGTTCGATGGAATGAGGTCAAGGATGATGAAAGCAGTTTAATTACAGTTTTGACTGATTTACAAGACATAATAAAACATTTAAATTAATTACTATAGATAATAATTAGATAGCTGATAATAGATTTTAAAAAGCATAACAGCATTATAATGAATATAATAAATTTCAGTTCAAATGGGTCGTAATATTCGGCATTTACCTTGTGTCGCTCGTAAAACTAATGCCCAAGGTGTATGTATGTTTGCAATTGATTGTCTGAAAGCCAATGGTACTCATTTGGGTACTTGTATTGATCGATTTTATTTTGGATCATGCTGTCAGTTAAAGGTATGTTATTACTTTAACAATATAAATCACGATAAATTCCATAACTATGATTAATCGACTATATTGTATTGAATTTTTTTAGACAGAATTAATTGCACCTGATCATGAGATCACTGACAACAGTATAGAAGAGACTACCTCTATTCTGTTATCTACTGTAGCTGTTAAGAATGAAACAATATCGTTAAATCCTAATCACAATAAATTGAATACAACCGTTGTTAGAAAACCCATCGATAAACAAAATATAACGATCAATTCAAATATACAATATGATGTTATAGATCAACAGACAACGAAGAAACCTGATTTAATTGAAATCGTAACTTTGCCAACGAAATTTTCGACATTTCAATTTATAGAGGATACGGTGACAACGACTCCAAGTAAACCATCGACAACGAAACGTGCAACGAAACCACCTAAGACAAAACCAACTGTAATCACGACAACGAAAAGGTCAACGATCACAACAACACATAGAGCAAAACCATCAAAACCAACGAATCAACGTACCACGACCCCTAAACCTGTTAAGGTGACAAAAAGGCCAATTCAAATAGTCACCACAACAGCGAAACCGAGAAGAACAACAACCCCTAAGAAGGCAACAGTTGCAATTCGTACCAAACCCACCAGAAAGACTGTTATCACTACGACAAGTAGAACCACATTGAAGCCCACTGTGAATAAGAAGCCAGTCACATTAAATACAACAAAGACACCTTTGAAGCCAATTAATTTAATAACAACAACGAGTTCAGTTAAGGACACTGAACCCATTTCAACAACACATAGAATTCCACTAACCACACCACCTTCTAAATCACCAGATATTACAACGACAGAAATTCCTGAAAAGTTTTCGACCGTTTACTTTGTGCAGTCAACAAAAGCACCACGACCGAAACCAAAACCGACATCACAAATTGTAAAGATCACAACAACGACCATTAAGAATGAAAACGGTACTGAATCAACAACAATTCAATATGATCCTGTACCCATTATACCTCTAACAACTGTTACTACACCAGTTGAAGTTACAACTGAAACAATGCATTCCAGCACGCTAAATTATAACACCGATGAAACCACACTGCCGACAGGAATCGTCACATGGACTAATTTTCAAGACGATAAAAAGGAAAATAACACAAACGAATTTAAGCCAGTAACACCTGATTGGATACTAATTTCAAGCAATCAAAATAACACTGAAGAGGTGACTCCAACTCTATTGACTTCAGACGACAATGTCACTTCAAATACTTCCTCAACAGGTACACATCATTAATTATTCATGTTTTCCTAATGATGATATGATAATTGATTATTTTAGAAAATCCTTCTGTCAACGTGACGACACAAGGACCACCGACGACAATCACTTCCGAGTTGATTGTTAACACAACAGTTGATACAACTGTCCAATTTAAGAATGAAACAACAACTACATCATCCAAACCAATAGAGAATAGCACAATTAGTACGGTTAATGTAACTACAACAACTACTACTCCTGAGCCTGATACAACCAAGTGGTCGGGTACAACTACCGAGATGACCGTAATCAAGTTCCCAGGAAACGATAATGCTTCGTTAGTTAATGAAACTTTAACAAGCACTACAGTTGAACCTGAATTAGTTCCAGTCGCAACACCATCTCCTTTCGAGGGTGTCGATTATAAACAGAGTAAGTAAAATTACCTCAAACGTATGGGGTAATAAATATAATTCAAAGTTTAAATAATTAGGCACGTAATTAATAAGTCGGAACTGATATAAATATTTTAAATGCGTCGTCTGTTAAACCACATAGAAGAGTCAGAAGTTTAAGTGAATTGAATATAAAGATTCACAGGATTAGATATGAATCGTTGAGTACGACGAATAATGAATGAAACAAAAGATTTCATATAAGCGACGAACCCTGACCGTGAATTTTGAAAACCAGTTACCCAGCCGTTTGGTCACAATATATACATAGGAGCTGCTCCCGACATTTTAATAAAAGTGGAAAACTCATATAAAGATCATCTAAAATTTTTAATCAATTACATATGAAGAGTACCCAGCCAACAGTTCGTAATAATTTCAAAATAAAAATCAGAAGTGTAAATCGTATTAAAATAGAATCGAGTTAATAGACTGAATTTTTAAAGATACAAGTCATTTGTTCTTAACCAGTATAGTTGAGTTTGTACCTTGATTTTCTGAGTATATTTCATATCCATCCTCTGTAGTTTGTTATTTTTTTTTATATATTTTAAAATAATTGAAATTGTTGTGCTTATTCATTGCGTGTGTTACTTTTAACATAATTGTGAGACTTCAAGGGATCATATTGTTGTATCATTCTGCTAAAAATTATTTAGTTTGTGATTATATATAAGAATAGTGTTCCAACGTAATAAAAACGATGAACTCGACTGTATTAAATTCAACACTTCTTGTTTTGGCAGTTTGCGGTAAACGAATGTTCCCAGAACCACGGATTGTTGGTGGTGCTAAAGCCGCATTCGGACGTTGGCCGTGGCAGATTTCACTGAGACAATGGAGAACATCGACGTATCTTCATAAGTGCGGTGCTGCATTGTTAAATGAAAATTGGGCAATTACGGCTGCCCATTGTGTAGATAAGTGAGTTTAGATAAAAATCTAGATTATCATGGATATCGCATTAAGACAGAGTTTCTAACAATTTTTAGTGTTCCACCATCTGATCTGTTACTGAGATTAGGCGAATATGATTTGGCTGAAGAAGAAGAGCCTTATGGTTACCAGGAACGTCGTGTGCAAATTGTTGCATCTCATCCACAGTTTGATTCCCGAACGTTTGAATATGATTTGGCGTTACTCAGGTAAAATATTTAGTTTCACATTGTTCTGTTAATCAGAAATCAAATTAGTTTATTCGTTTCATCATTTTTAGATTCTATGAACCTGTTGTATTTCAACCGAATATAATTCCTGTATGTGTGCCAGATACTGATGAGAATTTTATAGGCAGAACTGCTCACGTTACTGGTTGGGGTCGATTATACGAAGGTAATACCGATTATCTCATAATTTATGGCCGTATTTGTTAGCATAGTGTAATTCAAACATTTTTTTATAGATGGTCCATTACCAAGTGTATTGCAAGAGGTCACAGTACCCGTTATAAATAATACGTTATGCGAAAATATGTATAGAAGTGCGGGTTATATCGAACATATTCCTCATATATTTATTTGTGCTGGATGGACAAAAGGTGGTTATGATTCATGTGAAGGTATAACGAATTGAATTGATTAAGTATAATAGAAAGTTTTTAAAAACTCAAAATTTGCATAATGTTTAGGTGACTCTGGTGGTCCAATGGTAATTCAACGGGATGATAAAAGATATCAATTAGCAGGAATTATATCGTGGGGTATTGGTTGTGCTGAACCAAACCAGCCAGGTGTCTATACAAGGATATCGGAATTCCGTGATTGGATCAATCAAATTCTGCAGTTTTAGGAAAGTGATTAATATTAATTGTTTGCTTAGAAAAAATATAAAAGTGTTCTATAGATAAAGAAAATGACATTCCTAGTTATTATGAGAATTAGGAGTTTAAGAATAATTTACTTAATGTAATTAAGGTGCATTAAAATGTGATTGTGTATTTAGAGCTAATTATGAATAGCTGACAACAAGAGAAACATAAGAATAGACGATTTATTGGATGATCATAATTGAGAATTGGATTTGAATTGATTTAATAGTATTTAACAATGAGATAAAATTATATTTATTTGTAATTAGAGATACTATTTAATGTGGGATAGTTTAAGGTCTAAACTATTATTATTTATCCAGTGAATATGTAAATGTATTTATTGTTGAAATAACACTAACAATAGATAATAGTGTGCCTATGGATCTTATGACGAATGAGAATTTAATGAAACGTATGAATCTTAATTGTGGACGATTTATAATGTTATGTATGTGAATTTATAGTTAATTCAATCAAATAAATTGCATGCTGTCGATGAAAGATCAAATGATATCTAGGGATACTAAATAATGGATTTGATCTAAGCTGATAAATGATAGAGAGACAATATTACATTCTAAGATTAATTGTTGTCGAATGCAATTAATTAATATCTTAATTTTTGCTCTTAGTTAAGTAATTGATTATTTTCCAATAGAGTACACTATTTATTTATAGTTTTTAAAAATTTTATTGTAAATACCACTTATGGTGATTGATTTTTAAGGCAAATAAAAATAAATATTTATTTTTAATGTAAATTATAACGAATTTCCTCATAATCGATGCTCCGACATTTTTCACATTAACTTATCTTTTCGATTATTAATTAAAAGTGCATCGTGTCAAAATGCAATATTGTGAGTAAAAAGGCACACATTTTTATTCCTAATTTATAATGGTCATGAACATGCAATAGACTAATTAATTGTAACCAAAGATGATATCTTAAAACAAACAAATAACACATCATGTATCACTTTTCAAGAGATTCTACAATTGCTAACAAAACCCTTAAATATTGCAAAAAATTGATTCCAATATTATGGTAGAAGCTTAAAACTCATTAACTGCAAGATTCATATAAACTGGAAAGCCACCATTCTCCCAGCTATTCATCAGAGCTGTTAAATGACGATTCACGTCGAATATCCTAGCCTTTTGCATATTCAATCGATCATGTTGGTTATCGACCCATTGCTCCTAAAAAAATATTAATTAATAATACTAAACTGTGTCCGGTAACTAATACTTACATCTGGTCTTAATCGTCCAAGGTATTTAATTTTCTCTTGTAAAACACCAATTTGTCCTAAATACCACTCTCGTGTTTTCTCAATGGCACTCAATCCCTGTAATAAAATATCTTTCTCTTGTTCTAACAGCTTCAATTTCTTTATCATACTAGCATCAACACCATCCTGTAGTGTATGCCTACGCGGAGCTCTTGATCTGGAAGTTGATTTTGGTCCAATTGTGGCAGCAGGATTTAAACCAATTAATGTATCATTAGTCTTTTCAGTCATTTGCGGATACAAACGTTTCTCTTTATCGTCTGTATTATTTTGTAAGACACCGAGTTGCCAATTATGTAGGGCATTTCGTATCTCCGCTTTGTCCATACGATCACTATAATAATTATTTATGTTTCGTGTTCTCTCAATGGCAGCTAACGATCGTGGAGGCTTTGGCGGTGGCTGCACTAATGGCCGAATTGCAGCAGTCGTTTGATTTAGCATTACTGAATTATGCGACGTGGGCGTCTGATTAAATGGCACTCGGTGAGTTGTTGTTTGTCTACTACCATTGTTTTGCAGCAAACATAACTTAAGACCACTACAGAAACGATCGAACGATATTAAACCCGAGCTGGGTGTCACTTTACGTAAACAATGGATAAATCCCCTTGGTAATCCTTTGGAGCTATCGTCATCCCAGCGATTTTCAATGTCCACTAATCGCACGTATCCCGTTTTATCGTCGTCCATTATATCGAATAATGTATGCATCATATCAAGTAATTGTCTCGGTAAATCATCGTTCTTATTTGATATTGGCTGTACACTGCCCACAGGTGGAATTAAATTTACATTTGATAATCGCTTATTATTGTTTAAACTATTACGGGCCATTATTGTAGCACTAAACAATAGATGAAAGAGTTATTTACGAGATAAACACCATGTGCCCTACCTAAAGATTTAATAATTACACCAAGACTGGTTGATTAGAAAGCAACGATTCGTACTAACAACAGGTAAATAGATTATTGCTGACTTTCGTCACCTGAATTGTATTGGTAAATTTCATTCAGCCAAGTGACTGTTTTCAGCTCATCAAAACATACAAAACATAAAAATCGCATTCAGGTATTGGAGGTAATTCATACGGTGATCGCTTCCAATGCATTCAAATAGCTGAATTCTACGAGATGGGGAATTAAAAAAACTAGTTAGATAGTTTGCAATTAACATGTTTAAAATCACCCAAATACTAAAAATTCATTTAATACTGAACATAATAAGATAACGCATAGCTTACAGTTTTTTTTTGCTTATTAAATTCATTATTGGTTTGGGTGCTTTACCTAGTTTCATTCACATTCGAGTCAATAGAGAAAACATATTTCTGTAATTATCATTAATAAATTAAGAGAAAAAAATATGATGTTTTGTTCCAAATATAGCGATTCTATTGGATTTTTTATTACAAATTAAATATTATTAATATAATTCAGTATTTCAAGATGTGGTTTATTCTCATGGGCTTTAAATGGAATAAAACTATCATTTACTTCTCTGTCAGGTAACTCAGTTTACTCGGTATCCTATTCATGCTGCTCACATAAAATGATTCATGGATATTCTCTTACTTTGATTCCTCGTTGTTTCGCCAATTTGGCCCTTAATGCGTGTGCTTCCTTGGCCCTTTGACAAATTGATTTACTACGCCAGCAGTTACATTCGTTTGGTGGCACAGGATTTGGTTCGTAACAGCATTCAGCAAAGGAACGTACTGGTGGCTTTATTTTTGGCCCATGGGGCACCGGCACTTTTTGACATTTCGGAGGACACTTTGCTGCGCAACATCCTGGCATAGTAATTCTACAACATTCTCGATTGATTCTTTCACAAACATCTTCCTCCGGTTCACAGTCTTTATTAGCTAACAGCGTCTTTGGAGGAACAAGCTTCTGAATAGAATTAATTTGACCACTTACTTTACCGCAAGCTAAATTATAATTGCCGAGTAAACCGTGTTGAATGGATTCCGGACTATGGTAAAGAAAATTGTCCAGCCGTTTCAGTGTTGCATTGGAATCTCCATCAGTCGATAATGCCCGCAAATTTATATTTCGAATTGCATTTTGTGTTGTCCGGCTTAATAATTGTGAACACTTAAGCCCAACAGCAACACCTGGGCCAGCCATTTTCGGTGGAAAATAAAAGTTTTATTCTTGGTGGAAAATAACTAAAAATTTTGAATTTTTATTTGAAACCGTCTTCCAAATGGTTTACCAAATATGATTATAAAAATATGTGTGTATATCGAAAAAAACAAAACATGATACATGGATCTCCTTAAATCTAGGTAGTCGTTGTATAAATGCAATGCAGTAATCATTAATATCAATATCAATTAAATCTAATACAGTATATTTCTTAGTAATTAATCAAATTATTTATTCCCAATGAGTAATTGTTTCCCCATCGTCAGCAAGCGAAATCCCAGGATTCAAATATAAAACCTTATTATGAAGTATATTGGTGTAAGTAGCTGATTGCAACTTGTCTTTGGTTGATCGTTTTACCACCAATTTTTCGGACAAACGCTTTAATAATTCTTCTAGATTATGATTATGCGCATAAGAAATAAATACTTCACACATGGCTTCAATATACCACGAACCAACAGAATCATCACGAAATGAGGTCCGATTCCACAGAGTGCCATGACATACCATCATATCGGAAATAGTTGGTAAGTCGTTTCTTGGTCTTACACCTACACCATCTTCATACACGGTGACCTTTGTATGAACTGCGTGTGATGCAACACCTGAATCTTGGGATGTCCCTCTATAAAAAAAAGATTTACATTATCACAATCGATCAAATTATTCATTTAAATTACTCACCTGCAAAAGGGAAAAAACAAACATTTGGGGACGTTTCGCAAACATTTTGTATTGTTACTAAACAGTTCAATTATCTTTTGAACTTTCATTAGTGCCCCACAATTAAATGATACCTCCTCCTCTTTATTACCATGTGACATCAGTATAAACATAAAACTTTCAGGTTTTATCTCTGAAATATATTCGAATAATTCGGGTATCATTGCTTGAAATGTCTGTAATTGAAAATACATAATTAATAAAATATCATCGGCATGAATTGTGAATTAACACCTACACTTTTTGAAATATCTTCTTCATAAAATATGGTGAATCCCAACTGATAAAATAATGATAATAAATTTTCACGATCAATATCAGCACCAACTCGTGTATCTTCACAATTATCTTGGAAGTTTATAATATTAATAATGAACACAATGCCACGCTTCCATTGGGGTCCATTCATTTTATACTCGCCGATTGAGGTATTTGAATTTTTTTGAATGCTAGTAGCTTTTATAACATTTTTGCCTATTGTAATATCTTTAGTGTAAGGTTTTAAATGCGTCTTTTCTGTTTTATTGGGAATACTATTACTCCTAGTTGTATTATTACTGCTCGTGGTTTTGTAAACTAATTGATTTGATATGTGAGGAACTACACTAATTCCTTTCAGTCGTCTAAAAGCATCAACGTAATTGTTCGCTGATAATGCTTTTAAAAAGGCATCAAATGCAGTTGGTCCCCGTTTCGTTACTTCATGGAAAAGCGCATAATGTCGAAGATCACCGTAGGCCTAAAACAATAGAGCATAGTTATTAATTTTATAATTCTCGATATCAATTGTAGCTACTTACACTATCTACTCGATTTCTAATTACTTCGGGAAATATTTTGTGAGTAAAACAAGCGTCCAATAACACATCGTAATCGGTCTCTAAGACCAATTCGTCTATATTGTCCAAAATAAGTTTTCTGTGGGTTTCATCCATTATAGCCACTATTTGATTCACAATTTAGTTCAATTGTTTTCGTTGCTGATACAAATATTAGTTCAACTAACAATGGTTGGTCTTCCGATACAGGCAGAGAACAAAAGGATTTTTGCGATGATCGTAGTCCGGCAATTAACTTATTCAAATCGAGTCAATGACACCAACCAGCTGTTGTTTGAATTCACAAATTTATTTTATCGGCTCTCCAGCGAGATGCGTTTTGATAACAAATGCTGCAATAAATGGAAATAACAATATGTGGGTCGACCAATTTGCATCAATCGAGAGTCAATGCCCTCTCAATGGGATAGAATTTCGATTGATGGTGCAATTAGAACAAAACAAACCCTAATTTTCGTCACAACCTGCAGCACTCAATTATCACAAAGCCACTGTAACTCGGAGTTCTGTAGTTTTTCATTGGAATGCTATTTGATTTTCACCTTATTCGATTATCACTTCACTCGAATCACTTATTTTTATCAATAAATGGTCCTTTAGTAATTGAAAATGAATTAAATATCACTTTGAGTAACTTTTTAATCCCACAATAAAAATTTAAGTGGCTTTAGTTTTACTTACAGATACAATTTTAATCAGCATCAGTCTCAATACTTACTATTAGCATTATAATAAGTCATTGTACTTATCAAACAATTCCATCTGACAGCACTGCTTAGTCGTATAGTATACGTTCATACTTGTTGAGTGTTTCCGGTGGGGACAACAATTTGATTCAAATTGAATTCAATTTAACCGTTTCCAAATATATTGTCTTGGGTTCTGCTACAATTACGTTTTGTAAAATATTTCTTAATTATAATAATTGGATAACAATTCATTCAATTATGAAGTTTTTATAAGCATGTCAGATTTCTTGCCAGATTTCTTGTGTATTAAATAAATAACACAAGTTTAGAGTGAGGGAATTTCAACTGCAATAAAAACGTACATCTAAAATTATAGTGAGTAATAAGGAGAACCATTTTACAATAACTGTTCACTAATTACTTATGCAAAGCAAGAGGAAGCCAGTATCGGTTGGGAAAACACTTCCATCAAATATTGAATTTTAAGTATACGGGAGAATCATTCTCATCCTATTTATAAATTTCGTTTAATTACAAACTATTTTTATCAACAAAGAAAATCATACTCTAATATATTTATGAAATGATGACTAATGATTTCCCCAATTCACGGTATTATAATTTATAAATTCGAGAACAAACTGTTTTTTATTTTTCAATCACACATAGGAACAATCAAAGGTGAAAATGAGACAATCTTGGACACATTGACGCTACGTGTAGAAGGCGACTCAAATATAAATATCGAACAATCTAAATATATAATTATATTCATGATCAAATCAAAATACTGCAACAGAGAATCATTATGATCTGTATACTGAAATAATTATTAATCAGTATGTAGTGTCTTTGTTTCACAACTAATTTCTTCAAAGAATTCTCTACCAAATATTCGAAACAATTAACTTGTGAAAAACACATTGGCTTAATACATGTTCAGTATGTTGTAAACAATTTTCCCTTCCAACAGTCATCAACTGATATTGTGGGTCGGAAAATTCACAGTACACCAACACATGTATACTCCATGGCATCCCAGAAGTGTGAAATCATCAGATACGATTATTTTTTTTTGTTCCTCGTTTAGCATTTCATTAAGAGCATTTTCGTATATTGAAATTGAAATAAATATGGTCCGGTATACATAAATGATTCTATAGCTAAAAATAATAATCAAATGATGGCCATGGTTTAAAATCGCATATAAAAACAATTCGTAATTCTTAAACTACAGGTATTTCGATTTAAACTTTCATCCCTCCAGGACGTGAGATTAGGAATTACATAGTGTGGATAATTCATTATACAGTATTCCATTGTGAATTTCAAACAGTACTACGTAACGCCCAAAATAGAGCAGTGATATTACTTTGTTAACTCAAGATAATTTTAAATTAATTATTAATATTACAAAATGCCTGGTGGTCGTCCAAATTGGCAGGTTGGTGTGATTTTATAATTAGTCTTGTGATTATCATTAATTTGGTGGAATCCCTTTAACTTATTACGTAAAAGTAATTGAATGAATTAAAATTAAAATTAAAATTGTGTGTGGAAACTTTATAAATTCCTCATCGTTGATGATTGCTATCATACGTAATTAAACTGTCGGTGTTCACCTGCATATTTATTACTGTTTTTCCGACAGCCGCTATCACATAAACGTGAGATTGGAATCAATTAAATAGTGTATGTGTGTATGAAGTAACTTAAAGTAAATAGAAACATGATACATCGGCAACGTTTGGGATTGAGAACATTTCCTTATTTGAAATAAGAAAAATTAAATTCAATGAGTTTTTCTGTCGATTCATTTTGGTATTTGATTTTTAAAATAAACATATGGAGTCATCGAGTTGGTATTAAAGCACTTCATGTAATTTATTACATATTAAATAAACCGATATTTTGTGTTTATAATACAATTATTTTAATGCGAATTAACTCCATTTATATAATTAACCAGACATAATACGTAAAAGTTATAGAAGAATTAAATACTTTGACAGACAACAGACAATTGATAATTAAAACGAAGATAATTTGCATTAAAAATGACCATCATTTTATGTTTATTAGACAAACTAGACATACATATGTACATTTTATTATAAAAAATGAAGAAAATACCTATTCTCTATTTCGAGAAATTGATAATAATACTTTTAAAAGGCTTATTGTATATAAATTACAGATAAGATGATCATTTCAAAAGCAATCACCCGGTATTTGAACTTAAATATTAAACATTAACTACGTGTGACCCATTGAGACAAGGTTAATTAGAAGCCAATTTACTTGGTGATGGTATATCAGCCACAAAATATTCAGCTGGAATGTAATCAAATATCTTTTTCATAATATCAAGTAGAATTTTTTCAACAGTTGATTCAATTAGTGGCTTCAACGCAGATTGTACTGGTTGCCAATTTTCATTTAAATATCGATTCGTTGCTTCCTCTAAAAGAAAATTGAATGAAAATATATGAATTCAATCAAAATTCATCGAATTATTAAAAGATTTATAACAATTATATCTCACCTATGACAGTTACACCATTGAATAAATTATCAAGATGAATATTTAATTTAGTCATATTATAGTCAACTTTGGTGCTGCGCACATCATAGAATACATGATTGTCATGTTCAATTAATTTCACCTTTGTACGGAATACGATGTGCATGTTAGCTGTATAGTGAATTATTAGAAAATTATTGATTAGCATAAACTGTAATTTATCTTTAAAATAATTCAAAGTCACTTACAAGGCTCCAATAAAATCTTTCCTTTTCCATTGAGCGGTAACACTAATATTCTACCATTCATTATATAGTGACCATCTAATCGCATTTTAGGAATGAAGACATGTGTAACCCAACTGAAATCCTTTGGACTTACTCTAAATATCAATCAAGAAATTATTAGTTCATATCGGATTGAAACCTTTGTTTACGATAATTCGAAATAGAATATATATTGCTTAATGATGATTAATATTAGAATTGAATCGTGATTATCAAGTTTATAATGATATTGCAAATATTTAGCTTGAACATTATTTAAATGAATTGAGTTAGAATACATTTAAGACATCTAAATATATTAATTTGAAATGATAATGAATACAAATTACTGAAAATGAATGGATGAATAAGTCACCATTATACTTGTATAATTGCTGCACCTTGTAGCTTGAAATACGAGATAATAAAAAGACCGGTCACCAATAAAATACATAGAAATTATATTAAAACAAATGTAACTTATCATTGAGTGACTACTTACTGATTCTTAATAACTTGTGTCTCACTGAATCCATGCACCTCCGTATTAGTTAAGGATGCATCAATTGCAACTCGACCAGAACCTGACAACACTTGAAGATGGTCTATTTTAAATGGTTCGATGGGCGGCATTTCAAGACCTTCAATACCTAAACAATCAATATTCATTGATTTATAATTAATTATTGTGAAAACAAAATTTTTGCCATTTCCAATTTAATGCACTTTAATTACCGAGATTTGCCTGCCTAAAAAGGCCTTGAATAGATTTTGTTGAACACTGTGTGAATTCATCAACTGGATCTTTAATAACGCAAGTCTTAATCCAATCAGCTATATAGGGAATAAATTTAAACAACGATATTAATATTTTTTTGTAAATAAAAGTTAATCTGTGAATGGTAAAATGCATTATGCCTAAATGTATTCAAATTAAATGAAAGAGAATATTATTTAATATGAAAAATCAACATTATTATTGAGTTTTTTTTTTTTTAATTTTACTGCAGCCAAGTAGTGGCGTTGGCATACTTCACATGCTGTGCCATATACATATATTAATTATAAAACATTACAGAATGAATGTAAAAATTCCAATTTTAATCATCGCACATATTATTTATTTATTATTGCAAGTGAATTTATGATTATCGCAATATATCGCAAAAATAAAATAAAACTCTGTGTAGCGAAAGAGGACTGTAATGTTTAGAAAATGTTTGGCTAAGTAACAAAACGTTTGATTTGTAATGCCATGGTAGCAATCAATTCGAATGCTGAAGACTATTCACATGGAATCTATTGTTAATATTATTACAACATAATTTTAATGGTTTTCAATAAAAATTATGTTTAGAAATACTTTGACATTTAAGAAATGCAGTTTTTTATGATTTCCAATTCGCTGCTATGTACCTTTTTTCTCCATATATTTAGCACTAAATACTGGCGAAATGCAAATAGCCAGAACACAGTACACTAAGAATGGTAAATCCATTTTAAATAAAAAGTTCTCTAAACGAATTGTTCTTTTTAATTTTTAAATCACAATCACTACAAGTCTAAGAGATGAATTAAAACCACACTTAACAGTCACAGAATAAAATTAATTTTGGCTTTTCAACTTTGAGCCACTGCTTGGAACACAATCCACTAATGGAATGATATCAGAAATGGTAATGCTATCTGTGCAAGTTGTTATACGTCTGGGGCTGGATAAAATCATTTACAGTTGTTTTATTTGTAAGAAAAAAATTGCAACCCGTTCATAAAATACGAAATCAAAATCCGATTACTAATATGCTGTTGTAAATTTATAAAATAAAAAAAAATAAAATACGATATAGTAAACTCATTCCACTCTCATTTTAGCATACTCATTGCGTTACATTACAGGTGAATTATACTTGAATGCATAGAAATAAACTCTAAGAAAATATAAAGTTTTAATCAAATTAATATTTAGTACGAAGTTTGAATAGAAACAAGGAATTTAAAATTCTAATTAAATTATATTATTAAAATCAATTGATGATCTTGTTCCACTATAAATTAATTTGTTCAGGGTTTTCCGATAGCTGAACAGTTACATTATTTTATTGTTCATTGTAATATTTGCACGTAATTGGCTGTGTTTCTATGTAATTAATTACTTTCGACGGAAAGTCTTAATGATTTTTAGTATAACTCGTAGTTTCTTCCGTTTTGTTCGTTAAACAACAGTAGTGTTATTTATGTAAATGATTTAATTTAGATTTTCTCACTTAACACAAAATTCTATAAATATTCTCCCAGTTGAGTATGTCTGTTCCACTGTATCCCTCTAAAATTCGTACCGCATTTAAATTAACATGTATACGCGCTCTAAATGACATTGAAAATTTCATGAAATTTAGTTTAAATGAAGCATATTGAGTTGTAGCAGCTTATAAATGATCTGCGTCGATCACATATTGTATGAAGTTTAATGAAAATAATCATTTTTCTTAGAGTTTCATATCATTCTATGTGTGTGAAATAATGAATTATGATTGAATGTTGCCAAGAATTCATATTCCGCTAGCATTTTTTTTTGCATTTTTTAATGAATTTGAAGTAAATTTTTGTAAATTTTCTTTGGTATCAATTTCATAACATCAATTATCTGAAAATTTACATAGAAATTACATCCATCTGTTATAATTTATTTAAATGACAGATTATCATACATAAATATAAAAAATTTAAATATGCTGCATATAAATATCCTTTTTAAACATAAAATTTATACAAAATAAGAAATAAATGATTAAATTGAAAATTATATTCGAATAAAGAGATAATAAATAAATTTGTTACTTATTCAAGCGAATGCATTTTAAAATGAATACAGATCTCTTAATTATTATTAAACAAAAAACTTAAATAAGATGATCAGTGTTGAATGACTTTACATATGGCGAGTGTTTCCGAAACCACCATGTCCAGATTGTGATGCGCCTTTGTTGAAACCCATCTGGAGATTTAATTGACCTTCATGGGCTCGCAATTGTTCCTCGGTGAATTGTCGTTCATTCTTATCAGCCATTTTTGGTCCCAATCCTGGTCCAGTGAATTCTGGATGTTTTTGAGTCTAAAATCAAATCATTTTAATTGTAATGAGTTTTAGCACAATATGAATTAATATCTACTTACAATACGACCTAATGAATACAGGCACAATGTAACTTGAGCAATATTGCGTCGTTCAAAGAGATCGGCAGTTTGGAAAATTTCTTCCTCTGGAACACCGTATTTCTTAATTGCAGCTTGGAAACTATAATCAATTAATTGAATATTATAATCAACTTAAGTAATTCCAAAAATAAGAATTTAAAATTCTATATAATTACCGTTGTACATTTTCCATCAATTGGAAATTGGTACCCTTTTCTTGGATCTTTTTCACTGATCCGGGTGCCAATTTATTAGCCAATTTACATAAAACAATACCATCGCGTAAGATATCTTCATAATTACCGGCTGGAACCTTTTCACCCAATACGGCAAAAATCCAGTTTAAGACTTCCTGTTCTTGTTCCTTATTACGTGGCTGAAAGAAAATAATTTACAACGAAATTAAATCACGAAATCAAAAGTTAGTATAATTCGAGTTTTCCTAATTCAAAACGAAAGAGTCTTTCACGGTCTTAAATAAATAAATCTGTCAGCATCAATATTTTTGTTGGCATCATTTCCAATTTGTGTAGGTTTTATCGTTTTCAAGCTCATGTAAAAGTTAATGAAATCATTTTGCATTTTCTGTATTATAAAGAATCATATTTCTTATGAATAATAAAGTTTCTTAATGCATCCGTAATACTTATAATTATCGATAGCGAGATACCGTGACCGTGGTCAATATATGATTACTTATGTAATGAAAAAACCAATGAATAGTGAATTTTATTAACTAATGTGACTTAATTATCATGCAAATCTATTTGCTTATAGAAGAAAATTCGAAAACATTGATTTCATTTATTGTTGTTGTTTGCCACTGCTCAAGATAAATCGTTTTCATCAACCAACAAATGATTTAATGGAATTTTCCCGGTGGCTAGAAAGAGATAAGTAAAACCCTAAATCATTGATATCGTGTAGGATGACTTGGTGGCTTTTGTATACAGCTGTTCAATTTATTTCCGCTCCTCTTTATGTTGCCACTTTAAAATTTTCATTTTTGTTTATCTCGTGTGGAAAATAATGGAGGGTGATGTAAGCAACGGTTATTCAACAACTTATGCTTCTTTTCGTCGTCGCCGATATAAATAGCAAATAATATAAATTCATTTATGAAAAATCAACTAAGTTATTGGTATTTGACCACTTCATATGGTAACATTGTTTCTGTGTCACGGTGAACCAAAACGGAAAAATTCATCAATTATTTTGCACTATCTAATGTGTGGTTACAGAAACTCTCAATCAGATTTTTTAAGTCTGAAGTGGGTATTATAATATTCCATACACAAGAGGTCAATGATAATACCAGCTACTGTAACAAATAATTGCGTTAATTCACTTAAACTATAAATTTTCCGCATCACTAACAAACTAACAGATTTCGTTATGTTTCTATTACTGTTTTCCAAAACACATAAGATTAGTCGGCAATTACAAATAATGAATAGTTACACTAAACATAACGTTTCATGAACTTTAGAAACGTTATGCAATCAATGTTTATAAATAATGCGAATATCCCCAAGCATTCTAATCGAGTACATTTTTAATTGATCGTAATTTGATTAAAAAATTAAGAATCGACAATGTTGATAGTATTATTTATGAAATTACAATTAAGAACATTCGGTTTGTAATAATAATTCACTTACTGCCATTTTAAAAATAAAGAATTAGTTGAAACTAATTTAACACTTTGTGGAGACTAAAAATTAATTGGACTATGAGAATTAAGCACGATCAGACTCTTGCTTACTTCTTCGATGAACACTAAATATGAAATGATAATGGAAACACTCTAGATCCACAATTTTGTTAATTAGAATATATACGAGGAACCAATACGGGATATATTGTATACTTTTTGTGATCATCCACACCAAATACAAACAGAAGAGGCTGTATTTGTGATGATCAAGCTGAAAACACGAAAAATTTTTAGGAGCAAATTTCCCTCACAAACAACATAATATATTGATGCGAATTTAAATACATAAATGCTGTAGATTTAGAATGATCTTAGTTTTGGCAACACATGGCTATATGGTATTCTATTATATGCCTACATACCGATATGTAATATTTGTTTAACGGCAGATTGTTACGCATTAAATTATAGATTCAGGATTAGTTTTTCTTGATTTGATATGAATGAGATGTTTTATTTAGCAAGTTAAAATAAATGTTTGTATGACAGCCGCAATGATATCGGTTTAGTATGAAGGTTTTTGTTAAAACGGATATCGCCTCCCTACGAATTCTACACTGTGTAATCATAAAATAACTATGTAAGAGTAGTTGAGGCCTATACATTATTAATGTAGGCAATATTTACGGAAACACTATCAAAGAAGTATAAAATCAATTTACCAGTAAACCATTACGAAAATGGCTTTAAGAGTCATGAAAAATAAATTATGATTGTTTCATACTGCTGTGAAAATCAGTGTTATATTTATAGAGATGATAGAATCTTACTTAAATTTCCCGAATTGATTTTCTATACAAAACTCTTGATTTACGATTTTCCAACATTTGATGATCATTCATATCCAGCCTTATGGGTTTTATTGCCATCATAATTAAATGCCAATTCAATGTAATGGAATTGAATTTTTTTTAATTAAATTTGTGTTTTTGCAAAGTCTAACTGTACATAATTGTATTAATGCATTTGGATCGTGAATTATAATAAATACGCATATTGTTCACAATAGTGTAATCGATCACGTAAACATTGTTATTCTTTTACATTTTTTTTTAAATTTTCTTGGATATTTGCCATTTTAATCAAGAAACAAATATTATACAAATGTTACATTTTATTAACGATATCACTATATACATCGTGTCATTTTGATTCAATAAAACTTTTAATATGTTCATATAAAAATAGAATAAACATATTATATTTTGGATTGTTTATCACATCTTCGCTATGGATCATATCTTCAACTTGGGTAGATACTAGATACATCTTCTAAATAAACATTGATATGATCTTTTTTTTTACGTATATGTGGTGGCCCTTGACACCTACTCACTATTTCCATAACATTATATGAAGGATGTTTTCAATCTAATCTCGAACTAATCTCATGATTATTATGTTTATGAATGAATATAAAGGACACAGATAACTCACGTCATTGCGTTTATTAGAATGGAAATAATTTAGTGTTCAAGAAACAATGTCAACAATCGTAATAATAAACGTGAATTAAAGTAATATGTTTATAAGATATTGAACCGATGCCAATCAAACTGTACGAAAGATTTAATGATTCAAGTTTTTTGAGTGGTCGTTTATTCATATTTGATGTCATCCGTTTAGAAATTATCAAAGGCCATTGTCTATGCCAATGTGATATGTACATCCACCTACATACAATCTATGCGGACTCTGTTACATTTTTAGAATTATATTTACATTTGATATTCTCTATTTCATTCACAGGTTGCTGGAAAACGCAATCCAGAAGAGGAATATGAGGCACAATGCTGGATTGAACAAATAATTGGAGAACGATTCCCGCCAGTACCATACGAGAATGCACTTCGCGATGGTATCATCCTTTGCAAACTCATGAACAGATTAGCGCCTGGTATCATTACTAAGATAAACACATCAGGCGGTGACTACAAAATGATGGACAACATAAGCCAGTGAGTATCTTGTGATTCATTTATTTTGTCACACTGTAAACGGGTAGAGTAAACCGCTAGTAAGAGTAAATCGTTGCTTTAATTCTGATTGCCTGCTTCGTATAGAGGAGAATAAAGTGTTTAAAAACTCTTGCTCTCAAAATGATTCCACCGACGGATAATGTGTGGAGCTTTCCATATAATGTCACAATGTTCCAAAGGTCTTTCTTCCAAAGTGCGCGTAAACTTAATTGTCCTACCGCACTTCAATATCTATCGTTTTGTTGCTGGCATATTATGGGCACCGTGCCAACGAATGGTGTAATTTCATCATTACTTTGATAACGGCAATCATATTTGATAGAGTCGTAAGTTTCAATCGAAACAGTTTCGACCCCACATTGAAGCGACCTTCGTTGGTGCGATGAATCTAACGATTCTATTTTATGGCAGCTTAATACAACTGGAATATGGGCGCACTGAATTCCAAACAAAGAAGAATTTCGATGCTACTAATTTGCCCCCCTACACTGTCTTAAACTACCAAGTACCAAGTACTAATAGAATTGCTGGATTTTCACTTCAGGAAGTTTTCAAATTGTATGGAGTTTTCTGAAAACTTCAAATAAACCATCAAGAAACAGGATATCGTGATACAGTTTGGTAACAGTTAATAGCATGTGTATGTAGTCGAATAGCAAGAAATAGCCGGTCTGTCGCTTAGCTTGTATTGAATAAAAGCTGTAGCAGATACTCGCTCCCACTGCGTCATTTTGAATGCGTCATGAATTTTACTCTCTCGTTTCTCATGTGCGCCTGGTTTCAATTTTACCGAATGCTCTCATTGATGTCCCAAATGGCATCGTCATTTTATTGTTGCTTCTGAATATTATTGAAGTGACACCGAATAGAAACATTCAATTGAATTAGTACTTTAGTTTGCTAGCCAATTTTCTTGCAATCGATATTTATTGTGACTATAGTTGCGCTACAATGAAATGGTCAGTAAATAAGAGTATGTATGAGCAGCTGTACGAATGCGGAGTTCTATCTGTATTGTTCTTTCATTGTGTGGGACTGGTGAGTGGAGCAATCAAAAGCACTGTCATTTTGTTTCTCGATGGAGCATTGGCGACGCTCTCTCGTTTATGCTTGCCTGGTCTTTTTCAGTTTGATTACGTGATTTCTACCGAACTTGAAAATTTTGTGGCCCCAAACTTTTACATAATCTACATGACGCATTCGGTGGCATTGACTTCCGTTCGAATTGAATAATATTTCGGTTACTGTTTATGTGGGTCAACAATAGTTCCCTCTCGTTCTCTCCCTTTCAGTGGATCCAATTTCTCCTGATTCATTAACCAGTCTATCAATTTGGCAATATTTTTATGACTCTGAATTTTATTTGCAGATTCCAAAAAGCATGTATCCAATATGGATTAGCTGATGTCGATTTGTTCCAATCCACCGATTTGTGGGATTTCAAAAATATTGCTTTGGTGACACAAACTATCTTTGCCATTGGCAGAACGGTAAGGAGATTATTAATTAATTCGTTTACAGTTGAACAGTTCGTGTAACTAATTTTTCGGATTATTTGAAATAGTGTTACAAGCATCCAGAATTCCGGGGACCATTCTTGGGACCAAAACCATCTGAGGAGAATCGACGTGAATTCACAGAAGATCAATTAAGAGCCGGCGAACAAATTATTGGATTACAAGCCGGCACAAACCGAGGTGCTAACCAAAGTGGCCAAAGCTTTGGAGCCACCAGGAAGATCCTGTTGGGAAAATAAGTTCTATACAATTAGTCATAATTTATTATTCAATGTGCTGTTTGTAAATTACTTCATTATTCGTTAAATGATTTAGTTAAATTGTATGTCATGTACTAAATATTATATGAAAGATTGATGAGGATGTTGAAAAATAATTTTTGAATTTTTGTACTTATGTGAAAAGCAAATAAAATTATACATTATTATATTGTTGCAATCTCTAATTTGTTAAGACTTTATCCAGGGTTGCCTACTTACAATTATAATTTGCTGATGATGCTGATCATTGATCCTAACTCTATTCATTTAAATAACGCTGAGACTGTTACTGAATTTTCCATCTGTGTTGGAAATTCATCTCGTATCCATTACAAGAATTCAAAAAATGTTGTGCTAAAATGGCTGTATCATCAAGAAATTTTTGTCATCGAAGTTTTAGATGTGAATAAAACTACAGAAGTAGTGGCGCAGTTATATCTTGTGGTTTTACTTTACAATCACTTATTATCAGAAAAAAGTCCGTCATAATAAAACGTTAATATCCATTCAATTCGCACTAATGCACATAATTGTCGATTCGCGATAAACGCATTGTATTTGTTTTGAATCTCTATGCAATTTTAATCGCTTTGCTATCGGATACGACGTTTTATCTCGTTTTTATTGCATTTGCTATTAAAACTCACGTAACCGACTCGATTTGACGACAAAAACTTTTCGCTGATGAACACGAAATGTCTTCGGTGGTAAAAAAATCTTCGGTAACCGTCGGTAGATAAAATAAATTGTGAATTGAAGAGCAGAAGACTCGAGTGAATTGATTTCGCGCTTTCTTTTATCCTGTTGGTTAATTCAGTTTATTTACTCGTATTTCGGTGCAAAATTGAGTCTTTTAAGCTAATTTAGTTGGTCACAATAGTTGTGCACCACCAAATTACTGTAATTTGTGGAAGAAGATTAATATCAGAGTAAATTCATCAGATTAGTTAGGCTGTTACCACCTAGTAGATAGTATTTCGTTCGAGGGCGTAAAATACACATAGCTATACAATATTATCGTGATTCACCTGACGATAACTCATACTATTCCTAACTGTGAATTGCGTCGTAATTAAATTAATTGCAGTGAGAAACCTGGTAAATATTTAGAGTGCAATTCAATTGCAAACACTTTGGTGCTGAATAAGTAAGGTTATGTGACCTCGTCGTGATCGCTGAAATTATAATTCGAACATTGTTAGATTCAAATAAATTATGTTTGGGGCACCGAAACCAACATTTGGACAATCATCAACAGCAGGAGGGTTCGCATTTAACAATACTGCGACACCCAGTCCGTTTGGACAAAGCGCTTTTGGTCGTCAACCGACACCAGGATTTGGACAGACTCCGGCATTCGGACAACAACAAAACACATCGTTGTTTGGAACCACCGGTGGCACAACTGGAGGACTATTTGGATCAACACCAGCACCAGCGTTCGGTACAACAGCGACCACACAACAGAATTCTTTCGGAGGAGGTAATTTAATTTCATACGATTTCTGAACTTTAATCTGTTGAATTTATTCATTAATATTCTTTTGATATTCAGGATTTGGACAACAGCAACAACCACAGCAAACTTCTTTATTTGGAGCATCCGCCAACACATCTTCTAATCTGTTTGGTCAAAATGCCAATAACTCGTCGTTCGGATCATCTTCGTTTGGAGCGTTTAGACAAAACCAACCGCAAACATCTGTATTTGGTCAAACTGCGATTTCTAATACTGCAACGCCTGGTTTTGGTACTGGGACTTCAGCTTTTGGCCAACCCGCAACAAATACCGGCGGTGGTATGTTTGGTTCAACGCAACCCTCTGCTTTTGGTCAACCTCAAATGGGTAGCAATGGAACTGCAAATCCAAAATACACACCACAGATGGGTAGTGATACGTTTGTAAAAAATGGTCAATCCAGTAGCGTGAATACGAAACAGCATTGTATCACAGCCATGAAAGAATATGAAGGAAAGTCTTTAGAAGAACTCCGTTTAGAGGATTACATGGCAAATCGTAAAGGGCCGCAAGCAGGTGCGCCTGCTGGATTATTTGGAGCACAGCCATCAACAAGTAGTGGTATTTTTGGACAACCACCGGCAACTGGTGTGTTTGCACAGCAACAAGATGCAAATAAAGGTGTATTTGGAGCGAATTCGACTATTGGAACATTCGGAAACAATACTAATACTTTCGGAGCCCAAAACCAACAGCAAAATAATTTATTTGGAAAACCCACATTCCCTGCGACGACAAGTGCATTTGGTTTTAATCAACAACCAAATAATACAGCTACTACTTCCTTGTTCGGTGCTAATAAACCATTCGGCCAAACTACGAATAACATGTTTGGACAGGCCCAACAGCAACCAAATACTTTTGCACAGCCCAGTACATTTGGTACTTTCGGCCAGGCTAACACCAGTCAACCGTCAATATTTGGTAATCAGACTGATAAACCGGCATTCGGTATGACTTCATCAGCTCCTGCACAATTTTCATTTAACAGCACTAGTACAAATACAACAGGAGGCGGACTCTTTGGGAATAAACCAGCTAACGGTTTTGGTTCAAATATTTCATCAGGTTTGTAATAATAACTATTACAATCGTTTCATATAGTGTAAGAAAAATATAATTCCAGGTTTCGGAATGACTGCACCCACTAGTACAGCTCCTGCTTTCGGAACGTTTGGACAAAACAACCAAGGAAACTCGCTTTTTAAACCAACTGTGCAACCATTCAATTCGTTCGGAACTGGAACTGCACCTACTTTGGGAGGTGGTGGTGGACTTAATCTAGGAACAAATAATCAACCATCAATGTTTGGTAATACAGCTAACAAACCTGGTGGGCTGTTTGGCAATACAAATACTCAGCCAACAGGTCTTTTTGGTGGTCCATCAAATTTCGGGGGAACAACTGGAAATTCATTTGGCAACACATTGGGGAACACCGGGTTAGGATCGTAAGGCATTGTTTTATTAATAATAATTCCAAAAAAGTGATATTTATTTTTATTATAGATTCAATTCCAATACATTGGGAACGGGACAAGCACCAGCAACTGTGCCAATTCATCAACAAATTTTGTCAATGGCTAGTTCTCCATATGGAGACAACCCTATTTTCAAGGACCTTAAGCCATCTGTAACTGCTAATGAAGAAGCATTAAAGCCTACTAATCCAGCTGCACAAAAAGCAGTATTAGAGACAAGTTCATATAAAGTGTCACCAAAGGTATCTGATAATATTGGCTTAAAAGTAAAACCGATAAGAGCTATTCAAAACAAGGTAAATAACTAAGATAATTTAATATCATTGATATATTCCATAATTTTTTGTTTATTGATTCACAATTTTGTAGAAAAGTTTATTTGGTGGGCTTGAGGAAAATGATAATTCAATTGAAGAAAGCTTTAGTTTAAAACCAAATGTAAAGCGATTAATCATTAAACCTAAATCGAATGCAAGCTCTTCGTCATTCAGGCTGTCGTTGTCAGCACATAATATAGACCAAACTGGAATACACAATGAATCTATAAATGCGGACAAGGAAAATGTTAATACCCGAAATACCATCGCTCAGTTGCCGAGTGGATCAGATGCTGATAGTTCCCGTCGTGTTTCGTGGTTACAGACTAATACATTAGAAAAGGTTAGACAACAGTCAAAGGAAATTCTTGACAGTACCAGCCATGATTCATCTATTCAAGAATTGATACCAGATCGACACCGAGGTGAAGGTAACATGTCTTTAAGAACCAGTAGTTCATTTACTTCTGCCGACGCCGTAGGAAGAACTAGCGGTGGTATTATAAATCGACATCATTTTGGTGCTCATGTGTCTAGCGACAGTATTAATTCAGGCCGTTCTTTTCTTGATGAAACTGCATCTAACATGTCTCTTGTGGAACCGACTGCACCGCATCCAACAGGAATCACGTTACGTCGGGCTGGGTAATTAAATTGATTAGATTGATATAATTTGATTAGTTATAATATTTGCATTCTATTTCAGATATTACACTATTCCTAAATTAGACGAATTAACAGTCTATATGACTGAAGATGGCAAATGTATAGTACCCAATTTTACTATTGGCAGAGAGGGATATGGAAATGTATATTTTAGTCAACCAATAGACGTTGCTGGACTGAATCTAGATGAGATTGTACATTTCCGTCACAAAGAAGTTACAATATATCCAGATGATGATAATAAACCGCCAGTTGGCAGTGGGTTAAATAGGAAAGCACAAATTACAATAGATCAAGTATGGCCATTAGACAAGGCTTTAAAGGAGCCTATTAAAGATCCAGAGAGATTAGCCGCTCTTGATTATGAGGGAAAATTACGGCGGGTATGTGATAAACACGAGACTCGTTTTATCGAATATCGACCTGAAACTGGTAGCTGGGTATTTAAAGTGGATCATTTTTCCAAATATGGATTAACTGAGAGTGACGAAGATGAACCCGTTGATGCAAAAAAAGCCAAATTAACACAACAGGCTATTGGGAAAGGAAAAGTAGATAAGATCTCATCCGGTACAATCCCAAAGGTATTATTTAATAACTGTAGTATTATTTCATTTACTTTATTATTAACAATATTGTAGCAGACTACTGAGAACAACCTGAAGAAGCCAAATGAAGACAATAGAAATATCCTAGCGGTAGCTAATCGTACGTTAGAAAAAGGTATGAAATTATTATTAAATGAGGTTACTGAATTATTTTAACATTACTTTCTATTTTTCAGACGGATATGAAGACACTGTAGATTTTGAAGATGATGATGAGGATGAAGAAGATGACGAGTTAATGGATTTTTTTTTAGATCCTGAGCCGTCTTCACGTGAAGCTTTGAGTCCGTCAGCTACAGTTGCACGTGAAATGGGGATAAATGCCCATAAATTACAATTGATGAAAGCGTCGTTTTTTAATGACGATGAATATGATACAAAATCAAGTAAGTTGACGAGCTTGTGATAAATATGAATCAAATGCTAATGAATGTTTGTATTGCAGTTGGTTACGGAGATCGTGAAACACCTGATCAAACGGTACCCAATAAACCGTCGTATTTAAATTTCCAATTCAATGCGTATTCCTCATCATCGCAAACATATTCAAAGGGTGTTCCTAGCGTAACTGGTTCCAGTTCAATCATGAACTCAGAAGCAAGTCCAGTTACATTTGCGCCAACTACACATGGTGATTTCGAAGTATATGATTTAATGGCATAAATTTATTCAGGTCCAATTGAACATATATTTTATCTTTCCAGGATATGAGACAGCCCCTAGCTAAAACATTTGTTCCTTTAGTTGCTACACCAAAAGTAAGCAATATACTAAATGCGACATCCATTGTCCCATTAAAGGAATCATTACTTGGTCGATTTAATGGCAAGTGCATTAGCGACATAGCTATGTTTCAGGGCCGGCGATTTAAAGTTGGATGGTCGCATCGAAATAGTGTTTTTGGTTTAACTACGTTAAACCACATTCATGAATTTAAAAGTAGTAAGTAATTATTAATATTTCTTAAACTATATGAGTAATTATTTTCGATTCCAGATTTGACAAGTGAAACAATGTCGTTGTTCGTAAGACGTGCCGAATCAGACAAGTCTAAATCAATTATACAGAATTATAAAATAGCATCCCTCCGGAATATAGAAAACTTTGATGCATCAATCATTGATCATCTTCAAATACAATTACGTAATTCTGAGCAATTGCCATCTGAATTCAGTGATTGTCCTTATTTTAAACCAATAAGCGGAACATTACCGTTAGAAGCACATTCACATTTAGCGAGCAAATTAAAAAATATTAGCAGTATGGAAAAATATGCAGAAACGGTATGGTCTTTATGTGAAGCTCTTTGGGGAGAGCGAGATGAACTTGAAGGTTTTGAAGCCAATAGCCATGTAACTGTTATGTGTCGGAGGGATCTTCTCTCTGCGTGGTTTGAATCGATATTGACTGGTGAAGATCTTGAAAACAAGAGAGTGACCAAATCTGGATATCTTGATCATATGTTTGAATTATTGACTAGCCATAAAGTGGATAAGGCAAGTGAACTAGCATTCACTCATTGCGACGCTGAGCCTGTTCTTGGAATGCTTTTGGGCCAAATATCTGGAGGTCAAACTGTGCGGCAATTAATTCAACATCAATTGTCATCATGGCAAGAAATTGAAGCTGATACTTATATTGATCCTGATCGTTTAAAATTGTACATGCTAATTGCTGGTGTTCCCCTCTTAGCGTCAACACATGGTGCAATTAATGTATTTGATGGTTTAGACTGGATTAAGTCTTTGGCTGTAGGTATTAGACTATGTTATAATTGAATCATAATTAATGATTTTTCTTTCACATATTTAAGATTCATCTTTGGTATCTGTGCTCACCAACATCATCCATAACAGATGTTTTAATAGCATACGAGCAAGCATTCCAAACAGAAAATTTCAATGCAATGCCCCCCTTACCACCGTATTTGAATGAAATTGATTCGAAAAAGATTTGTGATATCAGATTCCATTTATTAAAATTATTTTCAAAGAAGAGCCATTCAATGGAAGCGATATTGAATCCTGCGACTCACACGTCTGATGCATTAGATTATCGGCTTAGTTGGTTACTATATCAGGTGTTACAATCGCTAGGATATCAACATTGCTCAGAACGAGGTAGCATGCACTTGCATACATCATTTGCCAGTCAATTAGAAAATTATGGACTATGGGAATGGGCCATTTTTGTATTAATGCACATTGAAAATGAATCGCAACGAGAATTATGCATCCAACAAATGCTTTATAAATACATTAAGATTGATGATTCAAGTATGGAATATGTTCGAAAAGAACAATTTATTGAGACTCGTTTAGGAATACCAATGAAATGGATTTTTTGGGCTAAGGCTGTAAATGCTGGTGCCCTAAATAATTACCATCAGCAGGCTGAATATCTGTTGTTTGCTGAACAATGGAACGAGGCGCATAAAGTTATAATGCAACATTTGGCCCCAGATGCTATCATTAATGGTAAATTGTTTGTCGGAATTTTTGTGCCTTGGTCATTTTGATAATAGCATTATTATTTTTAATTTTTAGACAATATTCCGTATATTAGATCGCTGTTAGAACAAATTGAAAATTCATCAGATGTTTATAATTGGAATATTGAAGGAGCAATTTTGTTGGACTACATTGATTTAAATGAAAAGGTGTGTGTTTATTAAAGAAATATAATTGATAAATATGAAGTGGTGGTTATGCTTCTTTTAACTTTTTCTTTTTTAGTTTGACACATTAAAGACCATACATGAAGGCGACTTAGAAAGCCGATGGGAAGGATTGAAGCCTCATATCGCTGACCTCAGTTCGCGGATTAATTTATTCCCGTGTCCGACTTCAAAACATCGATTATGCCAAAGCGAAATAGCACAGCGATTATCATGTCTTGTGCGAGGTGTTTTAATTATGTGTCCAGATTTGAACACTTGTCAATTAGTTAAAATGGCTTTGGATCGATTGCCGTTGCCGCAGGAGTATGCCAAACAAGAAGTAAAAGTTTTATTGGATACATTTTTCGTTGATGTTGTTCAGAGAAGTGGTGATCATCATATGATGGTGGAGTAGGATTAAATGTGAAATGGAATCATAAAATTAAATTTTACTTTATTATATTCAAATTATAACAGTTATTAATACGTGTATGTTTTCTTAAATGTAAAATGAAAATAAATGACTAAAATAATTTTTGAAATAATTATACTGATCTGAGATACTTGATTACTGATTTATTTTTAAATCGCTTTGCGGTGGTAAGTTTGGTTGCATTTCAGATTAATAAATTTTTCTTATTTTTTTTTGTCCTGCATTGTGTCGGCGTTTGTCTCCCACGCCACGCTTAACCTTTTCATTCGGCGTAAGTTCAGCGTAACAATTATTTCACTTTATTAAAATACACCCGCACGTCCCTACTCTTCGTAATTAATGACATATAAAGCGTTAGACGAGTCACCAAAACTGTTCGAAGCGCTGCCGAATTAATAATTCGAGCGTGCGGGCGGCGCGGGTGCAATTGATCACGAGAATTGTGTAACTCCAAAAGTTGCCTGTTTCAAGTCGAGCGTGCGTTACAATTTAGCTTGATGCAGAGCCGAAAGTTTTACTCTCGCTTCAGAAGTTGACTTTTGCTGCGGAAAAAGTATTTAGTTACTTCAAAATGTCGAGCGGGATAAGGTCGTATCTAAAATTTGTCCCTTGTTTCTTTTTTTTTCAATCAGTTTTCAATTAAATTAATTAATATTTTGAGTGCGTTTAATTGTGACCACAAACGAAATGGATGCGTGGAAAAGTGTTGGTGATAAATTCCTATTTGGAATCGGTATGTGATGTGTGAAATATTGGAAAAAAATGATCTTCACCTCCCAGAAACACTGTGTTTTTTATTGTGGTGCTCTCGACAATCTGAATCTTTATGTGAAAATACCGTATTTCATCTGAATTAGTATTTGAAATCAGTTTTAATAGTCGATATGAGTGTATTGAAAAGCAAATTGTTATAAAACATGAAATTAATTTATTTAAGTACGTAGTGCGAATGATGTTTTACTACAAAATTATTTGAATGTGCACTTGGTATTGGCGTTACTCTTTGGATACAATATGTTGAACATATTCATATGTATTTATGTACACATAAAGTAATTCATTTTCCGTGATATCATCGATGGGTAATATCTCATCCCCTTCATACATGATTTCTCTATACCTATTGCAATAAATTGTTGTAAGCGAGGGTGTAGTACCTCTAATGCACCAGGTGCAGGAAGTAAATCGTAAGTTGGTTCAAAAAATGCGTCCATCACATTAAATTCAATTGATTCTCGTATAAAGAATTCCATCAATATTAGTTTCTGTGTTGAAACAATTCAAAATTGAGAAAATACAATTGATATGAGAAACTCATTGGAATTCTGTGAAATGATCGGAATTTTTAATCGGGAAAAAAATACTGAGTCTGTTACAGATTCGCAGTTGAATAAGAAATAATGTTAATAATAATACATCAATCGAACGAACGAGTGGATATGCATAAGAAGATTATATGAATCTCCAGAACTGGCCGGGTGCCACAAGTTGATAATTAATGTTCTATGAAATTGTTCCTCATTAAAACGCAATATAAAATATTTCAACGCATTTAGATGTGTTAAACACTTAATATTTAATATTTCTGCCATTCTCCATTCTCATTAAAAATTGCATCATAGTGATATCATATCAATGCTCTTGAATTCTATGGAACGATATTATTCCCAACGTTAAAGGGCCTATTCACATCCATCCATACATACAGCAAACGGATAGCGTTATAAAAAACATTTCTATTCGTATGTTGTATATGAAATACAATGAAAACGCATAATCAATGCTTGAGAAACGATAGTTTTTCTTAAATTTAAACCTCTCTAGGGTTAATACTGAGAGTGCATTTAAAATGCAGTCGGTGTGATCACATACAAAATTTGATAAACTCAAAAACGAACATAACGCTCAGTTTTGAGGCCGACTTAGAAATTGACAGCCTACATTATGGAATATGTTGTATTCTTTGTGGTTGACTTCTATTCTACAAATAGCATAATAACTATTCCATTTAAGATTAGATCGTATGCAGTAAATTTGTAGAATGAATACTTAATAAATGTTTCACATGTTGTTTATATGAAATGATTCTTAACATGATTCTCTCGAATATTAGTTGAACCTTACTTTATTGGAGACGACTATATGCATATTGAATTCGGTTTATTCGATAGAAAAACCTACTTCAATTGTAATATTGTTTCATTGCAAATAATGTTGATTATTACTCTCTTAAATATGAACCGCCAAAAAAACGTAATCAGTTTACATATAAACAATTCGCGTGAATCAATTTTACTTATCAATCATTATGGATTTATGGATTTTGTTTAAATCCATGGGTCCGAATTGTATGGTCATTTACATACATACAAGCTGTGTATCTTGATAATTAGATGAGTTTTTATACTCACACTCTGGTTTTAAAATCCCAGCTTGATTTTTATGTAATTCAATTCGTATAATATTTTATTTGGATTAAATCTGGGAAATGCATTAAACAGAATAACTGAATCATTTCTTATTTGCGATATCAGTCGTTACTTATAATTATTTTGGGTTTCATAATTTCCATTTTTATTCGTGTTTTCCCAAAAATAAAACAATCGTAATCATAGCTACATACATACTTTTGGTGGAATTATGTTTCATTGCTTGATATTGCATTCACAGCATTAATGTTCTTTCGTGGATATGATTTTGCAAAAAAAAAAATACAGAGTATAAAAGAAAACTGTAAATTTGTAAGATTGATGATATTAGTCTGAAACTAAGTATTATTATAATTTTGGTTAGAATTGTTAGTAGTATTACGCATATGAATGATTGTACAGAAACGACATTTAGAGACATTGTCCTGAATTTTTTTTCCTACCTGTTTAGATTCTTAAAACAAAATTTATTTGTTTCATTGTTGTTTTTTTCGGTATTGAAGAAATTCACATCCAAACATTTACTTACTTAGTTTAGTGTTATTTATTCTTCAAGTCATTACTGAACACATTTAAAATTCAAGTCGTGCTTAATGTAATATCCATCATTAAACAATGAAGTCACTTAAATTCTAGACTTGATTGTGTCAGTAATGGTATTCGGTATTCTTGTTGGGGTGTTTATTAGATGAGAAGATTCACTGGTTTCAGTTAATTTTTACTAGCAATATGTTAAATAGTTTACATAAATGAACCAAATGTCGTCATTCAATGTACATAAAATTTGTCGCATTTCCAAAGTTAGAAAATTCTTTTTATTTCATCTAAATGGTGTTGCATTACCATACAATTTTGTTTACATTACCAAATGTTTGATTAAAAATTTTTTATGTAAATTTATCATTAGAATCTACACATAAACTGAATAGCAAATATTTTTAAAACACAATGTTTTAATGACCATTAATGACGTAGAAAACTTAATATTTATATCCATATGTATATGTAATTGTGAAGGTAGTAAATTGAAACTTGGTTGAGTATATGACATTTTTGATAACAACTATACATTTGGAACATCTTCCCTAGAATATTTTTTGGAACTGATAAGATTAGATATGTTTCTTGATGGATAATAAATGGTTCCATGGTTGTTTCAATTCAGACATTTTGATATATTGAATTTAAACAAACTTTAAAATCTCTTTATTTTTTAAAGTGAATGGATTGGAATCATTTGATGTATTCATTTTCTTTAAGGTTGGATTCCGTAACGATCTTAATTAATGTTTAATCTATATGCCATACTAATATTAAAATGAACCCTTTTCCAGTATTGAGTGCTTATCAAATTCCCAAAAGAATGAGTCATTTCAGCGGTCAATTGAATGAATAATCATTGTTTTCTTTTTCATTTTATATTGAAGTTCAAACCCAATCA
This sequence comes from Coboldia fuscipes, assembly GCA_001014335.1. Lineage (NCBI taxonomy): Eukaryota > Metazoa > Arthropoda > Insecta > Diptera > Scatopsidae > Coboldia > Coboldia fuscipes. The sequence goes on along the minus strand of JXOR01000860.1, from coordinate 54,593 downwards.
TTTAATATGTTATAAAATTTATGCGAGAGAAAAATGATTTTGTAATAATATATTTTCTCAACATACTCTCTTAAATACTCGTTGAACATATGCGTTATCATTGAAAACAATTGTTACCAAATTGTATTGAATATTGTCAATAAATAGGGACTACATCAAGTTATTTATAGATGAATCAAAAGTAAAACATTCGAATGATTCAACGTATTTTAAAAAAGATGTGTGCTTGATGAAAATGAAATAAAAAAGGGAAAATTAATGAAACAATATTAATCATATTATGTATACTTATGTATTTACATATAATAATTTATCCGGCATAAATTTGTTATAAACTACGTGAGCCTAACACACAAATTTCTGTTAAAATCAGTTATGAGGAAATGAATTTGTTGTGATTATCTTCTTAATCAGGAAGGAAGTTGTGGTGGCATCATCTGTCCAATTGACGAGATTTATAAAATATAATATTAGTGGATTAGAATTAATTGAAATTTGGAGCTTTGGCACACTTCTTCCCATATGTGTAATTGTGTTAACTGAAAGAAATTACAATATGTTAATTTCATTTTTTATTTCGTTTACATTACCATAAAACGTTTTAGTTCAGTTGTAATAATAACGAGCACAGTGATTCTGGTAGTGATATCAAACTATTTTCAACGCATTCCAAATTGTTGATGAATTATTAAACAATTCTAAGTAATATAATATTTATTATTAATTAGCAAAACATAATTTCTACCAAGACGAGTGCGTTAAATTACATCGACTTAGTTTAGATGTGGGTGACGCTGTGATAATAATACGTGAAGAAAAAAATTGGTATTATGGATATGCTAAAAAGTAAGTGAGACACGTCCAATTTGTTTTTATATACATAAACTTCATCTTATCTGGTTTATGCATTCATCAATTAGATAAGGAAATATATATTTTTCATTTGGATATCAGTAAAAGTTTATGTTTACAATTGATACAAATACTATTTTGGTTTTTTACGTAGTATGAATTTGCTTTCATTTACAATAAAATAATTTTATTACAGAAACAAAAAGGTATTTGGGATATTTCCAAAATCATACGTTCAATTAGTTGAATGTGAGGTAGTTAAGAACGAATATGTTATCAAACGATCAGAAATAGTTAAAGAAATTACGACAGTATTGATTGAATGGGCGACCTTGTTTAAACGATATTATCTAACACAACATACGATATTAAAGACAATATCACAAAAGATATGGGAACTAATTAGATTACGATCCCAAATTTTATCGGGTAACCTGCCATTGGATGAAATGAGGGAAATCAAGCTAAAAGCTACTGCTGAAATTGATACAGGAAATAAAATACTCGGTAAGTGTTTTACATTGTCAAAGAGGCTTTTATTCCTTTTAAGTGATTGGTAATTATTAAAAAAAAACATTAATTAAATCATAAATTTCAGGTCTCGATATGGTTGTACGTGACGAATGTGGCAACATTTTGGATATTAATGCCACATCAACGACTCAGCTTTATGGCCATCATATAAATGCAACAGAACGTATTCGTAGCGCAAATGTAATTGACAATATTCTATATTTTATTTAAAATATATAGTAAAGTAATTCTAATTAATTTTTGCAGACTTCACAAAACAAAAATCGATCATCGAAAACACTTAATAGGCATTCACATAATTTACTTGTTTCATTTTACGCTTTCGTTTGTAAATATCAAGAGGATTGCGACTTACTTATAACATTATATGACGCCGAAGAAATGAAAGCGATAACTGAAAATTATGTGGTGAGGTGGGGCCGTCATGGATTTTCCAAGGATATTGATCGATTCGATAATCATCGAGTATTGTTTACTGTAAGTAACATTGATTTGTAAATATAATTTCATGAATACGTATAAATATATGTTTGAATTTCAGGATTTAAGTACACAAGATATGAATAGGAATAAAGTGTATTTAATTTGTTATGCGATTCGTATTGGTGGAATGGAATCAAAAGAAATTGATATTAAACGTGCTAGTGCCTTATCAAATTTATCGTTAAAGAAACAACAAAACCAAAGTTTAAATGGTTCAATTAGTAGTAATTGTGAAGAGGAAATGCAAATGCGTCGACCCTTTGGGGTAGCTGCAATTGATTTAACACCCATTTTAAAACGTCCAGAGGATTTTAAGAATAATCTTGATCTACCATTTATTTTATGTGAAAAAGATACGCTTCAAAATACATTAAAAAAGCTGATTATGAATAAGGATATTGGAAAAATGGATTCAAAATTAGCTGTTAGTGTGGAAATTTTACATGGCGATACCAAACAGGTGCATATTGAATTATTTTTTCATTAATATAGCATTCAAGCTAAACTATATCGAAATGATTTTAGATAAAAGATGAATATCCACATTTATTGTCACGGAACGTAGTGTTCGCAAGAAAAATGGGATTTCCAGAGGTTATTTATCCCGGCGATGTACGTAATGATTTATACTTAACGATGGTGTGTGGAGAATTTACTAAGGGAACTAAAACAAGTGATAAGAATATAGAAGTAACAGCCACTGTGTATACCGAAAACGGAACTGAAGTGCCAAATGTAATATTGCTCGGAGCTGCATTTCCATTGTGTAAATATAAATCAGTTATTTACTATCATGAAGACAAACCAAAATGGAATGAAACATTTAAAGTATATTTCCTCTCAATAATATATGTGATCTGAATGTTACGATTAAAATATGTAAATTTATTCTAGATTCAAGTGCCAATTGAAGATTTTAAAACTTGTCACTTAAAATTCACATTTAAACATCGTAGTTCAAATGACTCGAAAGATCGGATGGAGAAACCGTTTGCGTTATCGTACGTTAGATTGATGCAAGAGAATGGTACTACACTACAAGATAAAAGCCATCAATTGATTGTTTATAAAATTGATCATAAGAAATACGATGATGAAAATCAATTTTGTTACTTAAAATTACCATCGTTGATTAAAGAACTTGAGAAAGACACTAAACCAAGTGGAACTGGATTGACAATAGCCAATAAGGATGTGTTTACCATTGCTACTAATTTGTGTAGTACCAAATTAACTCAAGACTGTGAGTTGAATATTATTTAGTGGCTGTGGTTTAAATCGATTATAATTTATATAAATTTTAGTGAGTTTATTAGGATTCCTAAATTGGTCAAGCCAAAGAGATAATTTGGAGGAGTCACTCCAAGCGCTAATGAGCGTTGGAGCCGAAGAAGTTGTCAAATTTCTTCAAGATATATTGGACGCTCTTTTCAATATTCTGGTAAGTGTGAATTATAATTTATATTTGTGATTGAATTCGTGATTATTTAGGATAATTTATAATAAATTTTTATTCAGGCGGAGGTAAATAAACCAGAAATAGATGACCTTGTTTTCACATGTTTGTTACGACTTATTGAAATTGTGTCTGATTTAAAATATCAGCATTTCCAATCGGTATTAGATTTGTATATAAATGAGAGTTTCTCTGCTACATTGGCTTATGAGTAAGTACATATTAATTTCACTTTAGTTTATTGTATTAATGAATTAATAAAACTTTTTTAGAAAATTAATAAACATTTTGCAAACGTATATTATAAATGCCATTAATAATAAAATGCCGGCAATGGAATTGGAAGGGTGGAACGATGAGAAACCATCCGAACGAAAATTATTTAAAACAACTAAAAATTTACAATACATTATTAAGTTGATTATACGTTCAAGAATATTGTATGCGTCAATGTTTGGTGACAAAGAAAATCAATCGTTCGAATCGAGTATGGAAGGTTGGTGTGAAATTCTACACTTGATATCATAAATATGAATCTGTAAATATATTTATTAAATTATTTCAGAGCTCATAGGTTCAATTAAAAATCTATTGAAATGTCCAAAGGATTTACTACGATCACAAGGTGCGGTACTGAAATATCTTCACGTGATTGGATCTGATTTGATGCAAGTTTATGATCCAATCAAACTTAGGTGGGTAACACGTGGTTTTTTAGTGATGGTATAATGATTCAGAGTCTGGTTTTCATTGTAATTTCAGCAAACATATATCAGATATAATAGAAAATATACCAAGTGGTCGACTGACTCAATCGAAAATGAATTGCATAAAGGAATTGGTTGATTCAAAATTATTCATAAAACCAGAGTGCAGATCAATTCTACTTCCCGTTATATGTAAACAGATCCGAGATCGTTTGGAAAATAAGGAAGAGGTATGTAATACACATTTATTATTTGCGTATCATTAAAATCACGTCAGTTAACCACCAACAATCAATCATCGTCGTGTTAATCAAAATATAAAAAATTATACTGTCACGAAATCGCTTGTGCTAAACACACAACTAATTGATCAATGTTTTCTTATGCACATAAATATGTATGAATTTTTACCATATACTTGCATGTGTATGATATTGTTATTGAGGGGGGTCAATTTAAATTGCAAAATAAAAGAATTATTTGATAATGCAATTGTATCAATTGTATAATAACTTGATACCTCAACTCAACATTACTTTAAATTATTCACAACATAATTATTAATCATTTATGTTCTGTTCTTACTTTCTTTTGTGTTTGTAACGTTCGTATATATTACATTAAACCTAATGAATTGGTTGCAATCTTTGATTCATCACGTATTTTATATCTTTAGTCATTATCACTCATTCATATTTATCTCTTATTACTGAATCATGAAACCCAGTGTATAAGCCATCATGTTCTATGAAGATTACTAAGTAATATGTTCAGCACGTGAACTGCATTTAACATGATTGGAATTCCAATAATACAAAACTGTTGAATAGGAACGAAATGTTTATGTTATCCACTTCTATTTATTGTTTCAAAATTTGCATACATACGAGTATAAGTACCAACTTGTTGTCAATTCAATAATGGATATTATTGAATGATTTATTATCGAATATTAGGCTTTTGTATACTTCATTTTTGAACACAATGCATGGTCCGTTTACTGCAAGAAAAAAATTTGTTAATATTTGACTGTTTGTTTTTATAAACATTGTAACTGTCTTACATTCACGTATACTTTTTTTTTGAATTTATTTAATTTCATATTAATTTCATTGAAATGTGTTTAATATGCTTCTTATTTGATTTTGTTAATATTTTAAATTTGAATTATAATTATTTCGGTGAAATTTATTTTAATTTTATTATTATTTTTATGCGTTGTGCCCCTAATAAATACAAATTCTACATAAATTGCGCCAATAATGTAATGGCTAATCCAACGTTTTGTGTATAATTTTACACACAATGTGATTGCTATATCCTGTGTTAAATAACAAAACATAAACTAAATCAACTAAACGAACGTGCTATTTCCATAATATCCATATGCGTTATGAATACAAGGGTGATGCATTTTCTGAGATTTGGCAACATGAAAAGAATCTTGAAAAAGCAGCTAAAATATTAGGTGAAAAGAAATCACATCTTCATAGACGTGAAACAACTGTACAGACACAGGTAACAGAAAGTATAAATCATTTAAAAAAAAATTTATAACTGATAATACTCTAACCTGAAGAGTATGTATCCGATCGATAAATAACTTATCGTTACGTTTATTACAACGGTGGTATTTATTATTTATATTTCACACATAATTAATGTGGCTTTGAGCTTTCATTGAGAGTATTTATTTGACAAAGTACACTAATAAATAATAAGACATGAATATTTTAAGTGTAAAAACTAATATTTCTTTATCGTTTTTAGATTACCGACTGTGTGAATATAATGAACAACTTGCTAGAATTGTTGTTCCGACAGGAGTACCAAATGATACGAGGTGATATTCATGAGATTGTGAAAATATTATTGCGTACCGTGATTCAAACATCAATAACAATTGATCGAGATAATCCATTATGTGGGAATATTGTGGCGATTATGCTCGGAATTTTCCGATCAATGCATGATGAACATTACAAAGCGTATGTACGAGATTTTCGAACCAAATTTGATCTCCAGGACTTCTTGACTGAAATTCTTTTGCTTTACAAAGCATTGGTAGAAACTCCAGTATTTCCGTCAGATTGGATGGACATGATAATGCATCAAAACACTGTAATTCTTGGCAGTTTACAATACTTTACAGAGATCATTATGAACCATTTCTTTGATCCATTCGAAAAACAAGTGTGGTCTAATTTCTTTCATTGTACAATTGCTTTTATTATTCAACAACCATTACAATTGGATCAGTTTAGCGACAATAAACAAGATGCTATTCTATCACGCTATAAGGATATTCGTCAAAATATTGTCGCTCATATCGTTTCGATGTGGTATAATTTAGGTGAGAAGAAAACACGATTTGTACCTGAATTAGTTGGCCCAATACTTGAGATGAGTTTGATACCAGACAAAGAGATTAGGGAAGCAACAATACCATTATTTTTTGATATGATGCAATGTGAATTTTATTCATCACGATATGTGAATGAAAGTTATGGTGATACAAAACGTAATAATTCTCATTATAAAGGGAATTTCAGTGATTTTGAACAAGAAATGATTGAGAAATTGGATGTGCTTGTTGAAAGTGGTAGAGGTGACAATGAATATAAAGAAATATTTTATGATAGAATGATGGAATTATGTACAGCGCACAGTATGTTACAATATGATGGTGTAACGTTTGTTGAGACAGTTACGAATCTTTTGGAGCACTTGTTGGAATATCGGTGTATTAAGAATGACGATTCCAAAGAAAATCGGATGTCATGTACAGTAAGCTTATTGGAATTCTACTCGGATGTTAAGCGAAAAGAAATGTACATTAGATACGTAAATAAACTATGCGATTTACATATGGAATTTGAAAATTATACCGAAGCAGCGTTTACTCTAAAGTTGCATAGTACACAATTGCAATGGGATGATACTCCACTTTCACCATTGCTTAGATCAAGCCGACACAATAATCGCCAAACTCATCGACAATTGAAAGAAGCATTATACTATGAAATTATTGATTTCTTTGATAAAGGAAAAATGTGGGAATGTGCTATTCAAATGTGCGAAGAATTGGCTGAATTGTATCGCGAAGTGACTTATGACTATATTAATTTAAGTTGTATTCTTGGTAAATGTGCGATATTCTATCGGAATATAATGAAGGAGTTGAGACACAAGTTTGAATATTTTCGTGTGTCATTCTATGGGCTTGGATTTTCGAAGTTCTTAAGAAATCGAACATTCATTTATCGAGGAAAAGAATATGAAAAATTAAGTGATTTTTCATCACGCATATTGACGCAACATCCAGGCGCTGAATTAATGCAGACATTAACCAGCCCTGGCGATGAGATAACGCAAAGTGAAGGCCAATATATTCAAATAAACAGTGTACAAGCGATGACTGATGATTATTCTGAGAAATTCTGTGATAAGAATGTGGCTCAAGAAATTAGTAGCTATTATAAGAATAACAATGTGTCAACATTCATGTTTTCACGTCCGTTCCGTGTAATTAAGGAAGGCCAGGAGCACAATGATGCTGCCTGTATTTGGTTGGAGAGAACGATTATGAAGACAACCCATCAATTTCCTGGTATATTACGTTGGTTCCCAATCGAAATACCACCGCACACTATTAAAGTATTGATTCCTAATTAAAATAACGATTATATTGTATTTAAATTATGTATTGTTTTAGGTATCACCTCTAGAACATGCAGTTGAAACAATGGATAAGACTAATAATGCGTTGCATGAGATAGTTGTGGCGCATGTTAATGATGATAATTTAGCAATTAATCCATTGAGTATGAAAATCAGTGGTATTGTTGATCCGGCTGTAATGGGTGGTTTCAGCAAATACGAAGAGGCATTTTTAACGGAAAACTATCTGGAAGAAAATCCAGATGATGAATCATTAGTGAAACGATTAAAGGAATTAATATCACAACAGATACCAATTTTGGATGCAGCTATAACAGTACATAAAATGAAGGCGCCTGCTAGTTTATTACCATTCCATGAGCGTCTGGAAAGTTGTTTCATTGAGATGAAGAGTAATATTGAACAGAAGTATGGAAAATCGGTGTGTGATATTAAACTGAACAGAGATTCATTGGTAAAGTTGAGAAGACAAAATCCATCACAACAGTTGAGCGTTGATTCTAATCGGTTATCAGAGGCCAGTATGGGTTCCACTGAGTAAGTATCTGATCAGTGTAATGCACTTCTGTATTCTTGTCCTTTATTTTTATCTGTCCATGTCCAATTTGCCTTTCATTCAATAATCCAAATACGATTTATGTATTTATAATGTTTACAATCACTATGCACCTCAAATTGTAATCGTTTTGAATACAGCTTACCTATCGGTATAATTACGTATTAGATAATATTCTTCTTAAACGAAAAATGCTTCATTATTTGTATCCATGATTTTTCGTCTTTTCAGCAGTGGATTGTCTAAATCTACACAAAGTAACCGCCTTCAAGCCAGTTCAATTAAATCAACATTTGCTAGTTTTAACTTTAACACATCAAATTTAACAAGGTAAGATCGACTGGCATCAATAGTTTTTGTATTGTGTCAATTCCCAATCTAACTCGATGCAACATAACATAGAGACAAGCTTTTATTATTGTATTTTAAGTAATTAATTATTTATTACTTGGTATGTGGTGGTGATTAATCGAAACAAACAAACAACAAATACTAAATTCATTTCATTTGTATTTCAGACATGAGCTAGCATTAGGCACTTCGTACAAACCCAAACCAATTTCACATAATTTCTTTTCTTTTTTGCAATTAACATAATTAAATAATGTAATAATTTATTACCTATGCCTTTTATCATTTCTCTTACTATCGGTTTAAAGTATAAACATTTAATTCGGTTTATGTTATTTTTATTTTCATTTTCATTTAATTGTCCTATTCTATTTATAATTTAAATTAATTTATAATTTTTATTTGTTATATGTTTTTTCTTCATTTTACCCCCGAAATCAGAAATTCGTTGAGCACAAATACACTTAGTAAAAAGGCTAAAGATAAGACGCCAAATAAACGACGATCTAGCAAAAAGGTAAGTGTTTGAAATCCTAAATCTGGGGATTAAAGAGTACTTAAAATAAAATATAATTTTATTGTTAAATTGAAATTGTGTATGATATTCTCATTGCAGTTGGAACGGGAAACCATTATCCCAGCATCTCCTAGCAGTCAGTGGTACACACCATCAGTATCGTCGCTCCAAGTGAACACGTCATTAGAATCGGATGTTGTGTCGATCAGTTCTGTATCTGCAATATCAGCAACACCTGTTAATACTCCAGTCGTGGAATTAACAGAAGAAGTAAAAATGTTTTTAATGAGTCATATTGAATTAATTATTGACTAATATTTAATCATTTTGTAGTTAACACCAAAACGACCATTGCGATCATCAGTGGAAAAAGATCGACGAATATCGCGAACCACCAGTTTCATGTCCACTAATTCGGCTTCTAGAAATCATACAGCTTCAACACACTCATTATCGGAAGGTGAAAGCAATAGAAATTCAATCAGTATGTATAAACCTTTACTTACCATTCAAAATGATAGTAAAAATTTGTTTTTTGTTTTTAGTAACCACCGAATCAACGTCATCAACCGAAGATGATTTAGTACCTCCACCATTACCGGCGAAAACTCGAGATAGTAATGATTATAGTAATTTACTAAATCAAATAGATGCAGTAAACACAGTTACTTTAAGAAATCAAGTAGCTTTATTTTCAAAGCCATTGCCAAACATTCCATACACACAAATAGCGAATTCATCGTACGACACTGTTGATATTAATCGATTGATATCATTGGATGAAAGAAAGAGGCCACCAACACCACCGCCAAAACCAGCACGTAATCCGAAATCACCAACGCCATTATAATCGCAGACTCATGAAAAGTTATTACAATGCATAATTAAGCACAATATTCTTAGAGTAGCTTTTACTCTTTTTAATGAATACTTACCAATTATATTTATTAGCTTTTAAGATCAATTAAAATTGACAGTTAATATACACCAATTTACTTTATATATAGATTTAAATTATACATAGAGCTTTTTGAATTGTTATAATCACGAACTAAGCAATACCTGTTTGAGTCTGAGTTTTTTTTTTTCATTGTCGTGAGTCAAACGTTGTTCGAAGATCATATTTAAAATTTTTAGCATAACAGTTGTTGATTATCTTATATTCTATTTTAGATGAAAGAATATTCATATTAACTTTTGTAGTGAGCTAAATAGAATTGAGCTATATTTAATAATATAAAGCTCAAAATATTTAAAATTGTTCTTAGACATAGTCCAATTATTCTACAACGATTCGACTTCATAACAATAAGAGTTATCTTAAAATTCACATAGGATTTAAGTACAATATTTTAGAATTTATATTATTAAATTGTATGTTCAAACACTTTATTTGTATTTTTATGTATTCATTTATTTTTCTTGTGTGACCAAAGAAAGGATTTTTTTTTTTAAATAAAAAGAATTATTGTCTGGTATATATTTTTCGTTAACGATTTTGTAAATCAATTTATTTGCATTTTTTTAAAATAAAGTAATTATAATAAAAATGGATATAAAAATATTAGTTACTATACAACAAAAGTGAATTATGTTAATATCAGTGTTTCAAATTCCCTCACTTTGATTCTAGTTCATTTTATGGGATCCACGATCAAGTAAGATCCATAATCAGCTACTAAAAGAACCGGAACAATAATTCGACCAAATGACCTTTTATCAGTGACTAACAACAACAATTTTAAAACTTCTCAAACTGAAAAATTCTAAATAATTGTTGTTGATATTTTTTGCACATTATGCCAATTGCATATACTCATATACAGAGGAAAAATGAACTGAATAATAGTACAAAGATTGAAAATTTTAAACACGGGTAAATACAACTTATAATAACATTATTCAGTAAGAGAATCATGGAATTGTTTAACTTTCATTAATTTCAGTGTTATCAATTGTTTTAATAAATAATCTAGAGCTACGGTTTTGTGCACGACTGGTTTCTAAGCAATTGAACATCTCTTGAAGTGCCGTATTCACCTTTTCTTTTCTAGCAGTACGGTTACGTCTCAATGTTACACCACTTCCACGAAGTTCGTTGATTAAAGCGTCCATACCTAAAAGATACAAAGCAAAAAAAAAAAAGAGTCAAGATGAAGTAAATTTAATTTCTTAATTAAATGTTAACAGATTTCGGTTGAGAAATCCTAAGATTCTTTTCATTACGTTTATAACAAATTGAAAAGTATACGGTACCATTCAGTATGATGTGGACACCAAAACTAGATATAATTCATGAAATCAGAACCAACATAATGGTAAATGAGATACTTTTGGTTGACACAATAGCAACGGGAAGCACATAGAAACAGATATCAATGGGGGCGATTATTTCTATCTCCCCGTCACCATAGGATACCAAATATAATCTTTTTATCTTCGTTTTATTTTCAATAAACGACCAAATTACAAATTACATGGGTTGTAAACGGAACAACATTAAATCATTTACATGTTTGTACCTCAACTCATTTTTACATACTGTAGTATAGTTATGTAATGTATTCAATCTACACATTATAACGTTAATTTATCGAATATCATTTAATTTACATCGTAATTAGATTAACATTTGATTAATTCACATTCACGTTCAACATTAAATGAAAAATTATTTTATCATAAATTGAATGTTAATAAAAATAGAAGCATTAAAGAATTTTAAGAACATAATTATAAATGTTACCCAGAGTCTACTTTATATAAATTATCTTCACCCATTGATGGTAAATAAATAATGTTTATGCTGCAATGAGTCTTATGTAAATTGACAAGGTAACATGCAAGGAATCAATTTCATTACATAAAACACGTTACCTAGACTCTTGTACATTTAATCTCATAATATTGCCTCTCTATATTCATGAATAGGATGCCATTACCATGGCAAATAATAATTTTTTTTCCTTTGCACAATAGATAATTCCAGCTCTCACTCTCTTACTTTCAATGTAAATGGTGCTCTTGAAACTCAGAGTGTTCGATTTACTAAACTAATTCTTTGAATAACTTGTTGTCTTGTTATAAAGATGGTATTAAATTTTAAAGTATTCGTATACAATAACACTACATGGAAAATAATCATTATTCCTATATAATCGAAATATCGACATTAGAATTAGAATAAAATGAATTCAAAATATTTACTGGATTCAATTAAATTTGAATGTAAAGATCTGACTAACATTGAATCGAACTCCGTTCTGTTTAATTGGATGGAATGGGGCATATCCTTCGACGAGTGTAAACATAGTCCACCCCAGCTACTCCAAAATGTATATAAAAATGAGGATATGAATACATTGAATTTTCACGTTGCACAAATAATAATAATCCTGTATGAATATTTCTGAATACAAATACGATGATCCATCTCATATCACAACAAATGACGGTATCTCATAGCTTCAATCTATCATAAAAATGCTCCTGCCATATGTCTGATTGTAAACGGTTAGCTGGTATCAATTTGGTACGGTGATAAATCGCAACGAAATCTGATTCTGATTTAGCGAGTTAAAATACACGCTGGAAAAGTTCGGAGTTGATAAAGAATCAACCGAAATACTCAATAGCAGAATAATGAAGAGAATATTAATATTGCTTTCATGGATGTAGGAGATGCGAAAGTATTGCTAAACTGAACGAGCGCATCGAGAGAAGAAAATGAAATAGGAAAAAACGGCTCAGAAACGGGAAAAATTGGAAATTCTGACTGAGTCGATAGGAAATTTTAAATCCTCGTGATTCGTGTGTTCACTCTCATCATTCAACACTGAACCGTTTACAAAACAAGTACCATCATTTCAACGGTGACGTCTAATTAGATTCTTCTATCGTTTTTTAGATTCATTATTCAATTGAGATAATTTCAAATATTCAATACCACTAAATAATTCTTCAGTTCAAATATTCGTTAACATTTTTTTCCATTTTAATTAACAATGTGAAATGAAATAAATATATTTTATGTGTATGTGATTTACTTAGATAATATGTGATAATATCGAGTGTTATTGTGAGTTCAAATGAGATACTTTTTATTTAATTGAATTGAGATAAAAGTGTAGAGTTTGGACAGTATACAGATCAAATAAGGGTATAGAATCATCATTATTAAACATCGAAGAATTCTAGATGTCCTTGTACCCATTTAATGGTAGCAGCTCAATTTTAAAATAGATAAAAGGGATTAGCAGCAATTTTGTAATTACTAATAACTATGAGCATAACGTTTAATTGTAAGTTTATAAAATCAATTTGAGTGAATATTGGACAAAAGTTATGGTCAACAATCATATCGGTTGAATTGAATCAGCAATACATAAAATTGATATTTGATCTACTGTTTTTTGCTGATATATACCTAGCAAGTGGCAACCATAAAAACCCATTAATAAGTGTCCCCCATTACATTGTAAGATGACCGTAACTCCACAACACATATATTATACGTATGAGAAAACAGTCAAATAACAATCATTCTTAATATAATTCCCATCGTATTTAATGGACATCTCTTATTGACATAACCGAAAAGTGAGAAAAATAATATTCGTTGGTCTGATTAAAGGATTCGAATGGACCAGTTGAATTATATTAAATTAAATGTGATGGCAAAGCCTAACAAAAAAATATTTCTATCATATGGAGAGGCATTACTTTATTATTATTTTGCCTATCATTATGCGTATGTTACGTTACATTAGAGTTGTACATAAAATAATTCGCATACCAATCACTACTGTAAACATGTTATTCTCATGCTCCTCATTGCCACACTGTATATACCAACTACTATAGAATAATTCAATAATATCATATAGTTTCCCATGCATTGATTCTAAATGAAAAATCAATCCTAATACTTCCGATACCACTAACAATATATGTCAATATAGGTATACCCAATAAATATATAAATTATATGAAATACCTTATGTACATATAAAATATGTTCTCATGTAAAATTGTCAATTGATGTATATTAAATATTTCAAAGGGGGGGAATGATCTGAATCTTTTAGGTATTCTAGCATCTTTGCAATTCAATTTGTTATCAAGAAGAAAAAAAAAAAAGAATTTAATAATGCATACGATAGAATAACTACTAAATATATAGACTGAATAGGTGAATCGATAACCTACCTGTTGCCTTCACTGGACGCTGATCTGTGGTGTTACATTTCTTAAGTTTTATGTTGGATAATGACTGACTTAGATTAGATTCAAAGTCACTTTCATTTGTTGATGTGTTATTAGTTGGTTTAGTTGAATTAAAATTAATACCCATTAATGGTATTGGAGGAGGTGGTGGCGGTGGTGGTGGTGGTGGTGAAGTAGTTGGTTCTAAAGTCGATAGAGTTTTATTTGCAACGGACTGTTCTGGATTTTGATTGCGGTACATCTTTAATTCAAGTTCAGCTTTTTCAAGTTTTTCTAATGCCAGTTTTAGTTCATCTTCTAAGAATCGAATTTTCATTTGTAATATATCAACATCCGCACCAGATTTAGTATCAGTTGAAGTATCATTATCAGTCTAAATTAGTATTAAGCAGTAGATACATGAATTGGTTATTAGTGCATTGGAAATATATAATTATAATAGGGTAATCTACGATTATTCTACTATTACTCTACGCATATTCACAATATTATGTTCTTTTCTACTAGAAATGTACATCTAACTACATGTAGATGATATAGAATGTGAATAACTTACCATTTCTACTATTCGTTCAGATTGCGGATCATCTTGAACATTTTGTCGGCTGCTTTCTGTCTGATCTGAATTGGATTGTTTCTGATGACTACCATCTGGTCTGACAACTGGACTGTCCGATGTATCAGTACCATTTCGAGACAGTCTATCGTTTCGTTGTTTCATCATAATTAAAGCTTTTTCCATTCTGTTGATGTCAATGAAAAATCAAAGTTAATTCAATTATCCAGCACGAAAGGAACTGGTTCCATAAAACATCAATACTGAATACTTACTGCATTGTGGTGTCAGTACTCTCCTTCATACTGGTAGTCAATAATTTTGCTACATCCGTTAACTTAGAATTCTCTAGTTTTAAACATTCGTTTTCTTCCTCCAAGTGTTGTTGCTGTAACATTCAATTTGCATAAAGTTTTTGTATTATTTTCTGTTTTTATTTCCCACTTTACTTTTAAGGAAACCATTGAAACTTACGTGTTCAAGTAAATCGGCAATCTTTTCGTTTGCTTCATACAGTTGAAGTTCTATGTTGTTTTGATTCATTTTTAATTTACTTATTTCACTAATTATATTTTCGAGATTCTCAATACTAAATACATCAGTATCAGAAACTTTTTTTGGATCTTCTGGTATAAATTCACCTAATTTTTGTTTGATAACTTGACTTGCTTCAATTACTTTCAGGTAGGATGCTTGTTGTTCTTTGACGGTTGTCATTAAACTGTTTTAATTAAATTATCATTTTAAAATTTGATTAAAATCAAACATTTACCGTTCGGTATTACTTACTTGTTGATTACAGTTTTCTGTTCGTTAAACATGGTGCTTTGTTTTTTCAGCGCTACCATTTCATCTTGGAAACTACTGGTAACTCGTTGAAGTTCATCTTTCACCGACTTAAAATTCGTTCGTAACATATTCAATTCATCGGTTAATTTTTTATTCTCATGTTCTAATGCTAAATTTATTTGCATCGCTAAAAATACAATGTCTGTAGTTAGTTAAATTGTTCGATCAGTCGAAATTCTTCATCCATAACTCACATTCCATATTTTTCTTTATTAGTTGTTCCTTTGATTCTTTGAGTAAAATGTTTTCTTCTAGCAAAACAAAAGAGTCTAAATCATCTGTAGGTGGTATTGCTGTAGTTGGTGTTACAATTTGACTATGAATCATCGGGCTACTCGGTTTTTGAAGGTCAATATTTAAGGCAAACATACTATTTTGGCGTCTCATATTGGAGCCAGTCTTTGATTTTGGCAATGGAATACTACTCTTCCGTTGTGGCGATTCCATATTAGTTAATAATTGATTTACTGACCTCTTTCAATTCACTTTTTATAGCGACAAATGTTTATAAACTTAACACGTTAGTTTTCACGTTTAATTTCGTTACAAACTGCGAAAGAAACAATCAAATGAAATGATCACTTAACTTGAACGGTGTATAAAATTTTGTATAAAAATTAATCTACAGTTTTTTAATACAAAAAAACAACAAAACAAAAACATTTTCAGTGGAATTCAACAGGTGGGTGATAAGAAATTCATACGAATAAATGAATGACCGGTCGAATAAATTACGTAGAAAGTCTACTTGAATATTATCACTAGCAAGTGGAAAACATTTACTAATCGAACACGTAATGAAAATTACTTGATGAAGATTTAAATTGCATTTCATAAATTTTAAAACCTTATCAAGTCACCTACATTATTTGATATTTCCTCTTGATAAAATTAATTCTTTGAATTATCATGTAAACAAGTAGTTGTTCACATGTACAAATACAACAAAATCGATGTTTTCTTCTGTGCGATAGATGAATTTGATCAAAAATGATTTAACGAAACTGGTTTTTCTTAACACCAACGAATATCATAATAAATAGTGAATATGTTTTTACGTCTTTAATATATCTCCCACATAATCCATCAACTAGTTGGCCATACCTTTGATTCTTTATGCCATAGGACAGTATTTGCATGCTAATTAGATAATTGAAATATAATTACATTGAATGCAACGAATTATAATTATAAATGTCCGATGGATGCTCTAAACACATTCACTTGTACCAGTATTCGTATGGATAAGTTAGTTATTTCTTATTTGTTTAAAACACTATTCACCGAGAGTGAGTCACAAATGCAGAAATAGACACTATTTTAAACCATTTGTACACATCTGGATAGTTGAAACTAATTTTAAACAATGTTTTAGTTCTGGAATTTATTATTTTAATCATTGATCGTTAGTAACACCACTTAATAAATTAATTTTTAGTTTTAATTTTGTTCAGTTTAAATTAATAATACATCACGTTATACACTTTAATGTGGCCACTCTGAACACAACTGAAACACATTTTAATATGAGGCTCCCCATTATAAAACACGAATTCTATCTTATTTCTTTTCAACAGAAATAAAATAACTCAAATAATCAAAAGACGTGTGTATGTGAGCCCGATACTTTGTTTATTCGAATTTACTGTGTCATGGTATGAATGTACCGATGAATATTATACAAGGTGTGCTTACACACTACACCTATAACTGAATAAATGAATGAATGAACCTACTTTAGCCCTTTCTTTTACAAATCAATGAACTCAGAATGTATTATGATATTATTTATAAACTAATTTGTAATTGGTGGGAAATATAGTGTTAACCAAACGCAGTAAACTAATGGTCTTGAAACAATTCTCACTGAATTAGTTTGCACAAAAATGTATTGTATAATTTATATAAAAAAATCCAGACTGCTCTCTTTGTGTGACAAAGTATTGGGGAACAATTACTCTAATTATTTGTGTATTTCAATTAGTGTATTGTTCGATTTAATTTTATGGAAACTGTTCCGAATAGGACCACACGATTTTTGTATCTCTTACTTGCCTATGACGCCATCTGTATTTCGGTTCAATAAACTGACTTCTTTTGGGAAAACGGAAACTATTCAAACAGAAATTTTAAATTATTTTTCACACCAAAATCGTCCAAATAATCTTCTTTAAATTCATATGCACCATTTTAAATATCACTTTCAACTTATCAAATTCAATTGGACATTCCAAGACCGGCGTTCATGCAATAAGATGAGGGATGAGATATGTTAATCATGGCACATTCATTTCCTGAAATTTTCCATTGCATTATGTGAAATTAAAATACAAATTATACAGATATGATATCGATTTTCCCATATGTGCTACAATTAGTTTAATGAGTAAAGTAACAGCAAGTTATATCATAAGAATCATTCGATCGCGTTGCTTTAATCAAATTTTTTTTAAAGCAAATCAATTTCGTGTGTAAATAAATAAATAAATATTGAACCCTATACTCCAAGGTCATGGCCTATTAATTCCATCAAGACAATAAGTAGTCGAATTCTCCTCACGAGACTGGTATCATTTCGTATTCCTTCCGTGGTGCCTCATCACAGCTTTATTAGATGGCAATAAAGGTCCCATCACAAGACAGTTAATATGTCATGTAACATTTTGGTGTATTAAAATGAACAATTTTGTTAGTTGAGGAAAAACCTAAGCGACCGCCCCCAAATATTTTCCATGCGCATTAAGGAAAATTGTAAAATGGCATCCATGAACTTGGATCCTACGTTAAACACATTGTACTCATTATGATAACAACAAATTCTTACGATATTTTTTGAATTCTTAATGTAACTGCAAAAATAAAATCTCTTTTAAAAAGTAGTATTAACAAGATTGAATTTGCAATCAATTATTATATGACTTAATCATCTCAATATTAATCTTTAAAGGATCACACGTGATATTTGCATAAAAGAAATTTGCATAAAATACATCATCATCACTTACCAATCATTATTCCATTTATATACACTCTTTTATTCTGTTTAGTTACAAAATGAATAACAATAGTTTGTATATACCTGTAGTAGAGAATCGTAACGTAAAGTTAGTTAAATTATGAATACAATTCATACCACTCTCATTTTCACATCATATTATTGTGTTTCTCAATACAGTTCCTCTCCCACAAATACAAGAAAAAATTTCTTTAACATATTGTAGTACCATTTTACTACAGTGTTTTCGATTGTTTTCCATTTAGAAAAAAAAACCTAAAGAGTGAATCGACCACATTAAACTTGTATTTGAAACTCCCGGTGGAGCCAAATACTAACATCGCACTTTGATTATGTGCAAACTCTCTGAAACATTTTTATATACAAAAAAGAATCTTGGGGGAGAAAGAGCTTGGAATACGACATTCTGATCATTTTGATTTCAGTCCGTTGCCATAATCCCTGACGGTTGAATGGATACCAAACCGCTGCTGTTGAAATTTATGTTGTGATATTATTAGTTGTGTTTGAATGATTAAAAGTGAAATAAATTCAACAAATTATATTATTTATTCTCTAATTTCGTCCATTAAATGTTACCTAAACAGTGTATAATTACAATTAAATATACGTACAAGTGAAACAGATTAACAGAATAGAATAAAATTTATAATTAAAAGTGCACTGAATACAAGAACCACATAAAACCAGTATCGTTGGAAAAAAAATAGGTGGTGGCATTAGAGTTTTTTGTTAGTGGAAAACGGTGCATTTGTTTTTAGTTTTCTGTGATATTTATTGAACCAACAAATTGAAAATTATTAAATATTTCAAATATTAATTCATATAATTGTATAAAATATTATTAAATTAAATCAGTTGCAACAGTTATTGCGTGTTTACAATTATTTTAATATTTATTATTGAATACAGTGATTTTATTTTACGCTATATGTGTGTGTAAATCCTTAGCAATCATCCATAATTTAAGAAGAAAAAAATATAAAACGAACGGTATCCAAATAATATACCAAGTGGATTACATGTCAGCCATTTTGGAAAATTCATCGCCATAATGAAAATTTTGAAGCAGTTAGGAAAAGCTAATTCTTCAGTCAGGGAATACTTTATGATAGGGCTCATATTGGCTATTATATTGCCAACAAAAGGTGAGTTAATAACGTTAATAACTATAAAAAAGCTATTCTCTTGTTTTGTTCTGGACAATCGCCGCTGACCACATAAATAAAATCGATTTATGTCAGGTGCGACTGATTCATCGCATATTACCTTGATTCTAACATCTTGTTCTCAATGAATTTCATTGATTCTCCACTCAACAGTACACAATATGAATTTGGAAACTAACAAACAATAAATCTACATTCACTCACTTTAATTTGTTCCAAATTGAATTGCACGAAATATGCTTGAATGCATTACAGCTCATTGCTGACATCATTTTCGGGTGATAATTAATTCAACACGATTTAAAACAATATGAGTTTTCTTTACAATTTCATGCTTTTACTTGACATTTAAATGTTGTCTCCATTTACAACTTATCATATTGAATTATATTTAAAGGTAAAACAGAATAAAACAAATTATTGGAAAAAAAGTACACACGCGAAATTAATAATTCACTCATCAACTGTATATATGGTGAAGAGAAAGAAATAACAGAGAGAGAGAGAGTGGGAGAGCGTGAGAGAGACGAGTCTTAATGATGATTGTTTGCTACAAGGTAGTTTCACCTCACTACCATTCAATTCATTTATGTAAAACCACTATGATTTCATCAGTTATGGTGGAAGCAGATTTTTAAGGTATCTGGGTCTCATTCTCATCGTTTCCATTCAATTAAAGAAAAAACCAGCAAACATTTTTTAAAAGTTAACTCATTTGAGTTCAATAAACCTATTAGCAAACCTTTAGTCGAAACAAAAATATTATTATGCTTCCATGTTAATGATATGGAATTTTTTTTAAACATTAAACTAAACTTAAATTCTACGGGACATGAAGATAAAATTAAAAAAAAAAAAACCAATTCAAAACTTTTTAGTCATAGTTTATGTATTATGGTAATGGAATTGGCTTGACTATCGAACAAGAACTTGTTATGTAGTCTTATTAGTCTGATGGTATTTTTGGAATAAAAAATTTTCGTCTAATCAAAGTCTAAAAAAAAACTTGTTTTCATTCAGCACAGAGAATAATTAATGGGCACTGTTAAAATATTTGTCACAATGTTACGTGCTTGTCTGGAATCGAAAGTTATCCAATATCTGATAGAGTAAATTTTTATGATTTAATTTATCAGACTATTGGGACGAAAAATAAAGCTTTTAATTATATTTTCTGTATTATTTATAGAAGATATGAACGTATTGCGTATTCTACGTGATTAAAAAAAACTTTCTCTTGGCCATAATTGAGGTTGATTTACAGTCAAGCGATGATAGACCGAAAAGGTAACTGAGAATTATTAACGAGGAATACAAATAAAGTAAATATTTGAAGCTTACTTTCGATTATGGGTTTACGATAAACTAGATACAAATTTTAGTAATTAAATGCACTATTCTATTATAGGCTTCTAATTTACTCTCACGATTTACATTCTATATCTACTTGAAGGAATTGTATTCAAATTTCCATCTAATATCATTCTCTATAGAATGGAAAATAACAAAAAAAACATAATAAAACATCAATATCATTAAAGGTAACAATATTCCCTATATTTTATATTTATGACTTAATGAAAATGGTAACAAATTGATGAACAATAGAACCGTCACGATGTAAATCAAGTCACTTATAAATTGGAAAGTGGTGTGAGAATAATGGCAAACGCTCGTCTCGAAATATGATATTGAAACATATTGGGGAATGTACTTGATACGGTTAAATGTATCATAATGTAAGGAAAAACCACTAGCTATACATATTAAGAATTCTTTTAATTTTTTTCGGTTCTTTTACTGTTCGTTCAGCATCAAAAAAATCACGTTCTGTAATGGCATTTGAGCTCTTATGACTTTGAATTGATTGTGCCAGTCAGTCAGGATGCCAGCAACTTGAAACGCCTAAAACCGTAATCATTCAACATAAATATATTTGATAGTATTCCCTTTACATATAAAAATAATCAATACATTCAATGAGAGTCAATATCAAACCAACCGCATATGAATAACTGAATAAACAAAAGCAGAAAGAAAATTTCCAATAAATGTCTTGTTAGCTAGAAAATAAACGATTTTCCACTTGTCATCTGAAATTGAAACGAAAAAATAAAAGAAGAAAATATCATTCATTCTTCACTTTATGTTTTTCCTCAAGATCAACATAAAATGATTTTCATCGTCATAATTCGTAATCGATTATTTTTTTTTCCTAGTTTCATATAAAATGCATCATGAGGCACAATAACATACTTCACTTTTATTTTTCTACGTTTGGTCTAATCTCAATTGCAAATATCAGTGTAAAATTACATTTTTTATTTCATCCTTAACGGATCCTAACTGTTTAGAGGGTAAATATTTAACTATATACATAGGAACCGAGTATTCAATTGCATTGAGTTTTTATTGAAGCTAGAAAATAAATTTCAACAAAGGAAAGTTATCCTTTAAAGAATACATGATAATAAACGTTTGATATCATATCAGAGGATTAAATTAAGTTACCCAAATCATTTAGTGAGAGAAAGAGAGAGAGAGAATCAAAGAACCCCGTAAAAAAAAACTCATTTCATCGTCTTAAAGTTTTTCTTATTTGCAAATGGTATCATCAATTTTTCTAATTATTTAGCTACCTTATACTCTGGCTTTCTGGCTGTTTACAGTTGCAATACGAACCCTTCGCAAACACCATTATCTGTATTAAATTTCAATAATGCCCTCGGGGACATATCATGCTGCGTCTCATGTGCATTTCTATTGAGCTTAATCTCAATACGATGAAATTATTTTGATTCAATATAGAATTATTTGAATTAATATTAATGTCTCGGTATTCATGGTTGATTGATGAGAATTCAACTCTTTTCTAACCGACAAAATTTTACGTATAAAATAATTGATAAAATATGTGACATTCCTGATGAATTTTACTAAATATCAAGACTGACTCCTTACTTAATTGACAACTGGTAGCCAAGTAATAACGCTATTTAATAACAAGTTAGTGTAATATAGTAATAGAATCAAAAGCACCTATCTTTCTTACTGATCATCATAATCAACTTCCCCCATTAATATCTAATATATATGTGATGAATATAATAATGCTAAACACATTTGTTCGCCTAAATATCCTTATCAAATTTATTTTATTTTACGATTATTACATCATTATGTTGTGGCTAAATTTGTTATATCGTTTGACTGAATTAGATTTCATAGCATTTATTTTCATATGCGGATTAAAAATCCAATTGGCAAGTGTGTAAAAATACTCGGAGGGGATTTGATGTCTTCTTTCATTAGTGCCGCATACGCAATTTCTTTTTCTTTATTCTTTTTATGATATCACCGTAACAATGTTACTCTCCCGTGTACGAGGTTGCAACGGTAACCACCCTCGTATTACAATCTACATCATCACGTTCCTTCGGAACTCATTCATCCAATGGTAACAGAAAAAGAATAATGTTGAATGAATTTTATTGTTATAATACCATCATCAACTTCATGTTATCTCATTCACACACGAATACTTCGACTGAATTTATTTTCCTCCTGCTGAAACTCTATGGATTTAAATCATTTTCATTCAATCGTGCATCACGGACACCCAAATAAAAAATCTGGATAAAATATGTAGAATTTCGACTTTTTTATTTATTCGTTTCATGTTCCGTTTAAAATAAAAATTGCATCCAAAAAAGGGTTCAATCAGTGTCGAATTGGAAAAAAAAAAGTGTAACCGCGAGTGTAACAATTTTGGTTCTACCATTATAAAATAAATTTCTTTTCGGTTAACGGCTAGTTGTTAACCCTACTGATTATGTATGTTTATTACTGACTTTCATCGATAGAATCCATTTACTGTGATTGCATACCGATGGAAAGGGTGAAACTAATAAATTTTACAGTTTCTTTTACTATCGGTATTACAATGAAAACTTCTTAATTTTATTGATGCGTCAACTTTCTTTTACAAAACGCAATAGGTTTTTCATGTCCATTTCAACTTCAATCATCTTTTTTGTTACGTTCAATTTCGTAAAAGCAGTACTATCGTTTGGTACTCAGTGCCACAACAATGTGTAATGGTAATTGATGGTTTTGTTGTGAATCTTTATGAAATACCCATTGAATGGAATACTCTCATTGCTGGTTCAGCATAATTGACAACCGTTCCACCCTATTCGATATGTCCGGATGAATTTATGTGTAGCTGCATATTTAAAATTCATAACATCATTTCAATTAGAATACTGAAGGGGTTTGGTAGTGGGTGAATTGCTTTCAGTACCAATTCATATTATCGTAACAGTACAGTATTCTAGTTAATTAAAAGTGAAGTGTTATTCAAATGTCTTTTGCAATTGCATTGTAAATGTCTTATTCAATTACCGAAACGTGGCAAGAAGAGTTTCTTGTTTCACTATTCTCTAATATCCATTTAAGTTTTTCTTTTGTCATTCACTCTGTTAACGATTTAATGGTCGTTTCATATTATTTCGTTTTGACTGAATGATGCGAAATAATTAAATTATTGACATTGATTTTATTAATTCATTTCTTATTCATTATTATACTTTTAGCACAATCACGAAGTTCGGGAAGACGTGGAGCACCAGCTGAACCGTACTATGGTCGATACATTGGAGAGTTTGCTGATTTTGCACATGGAATTAAAGTGAGTAAACATTTCATTTTTATTTATATAAATCGTAATTTACATTTTATTATATGCGAATTAATTCATTGAATTTACAGGGAAACGTGTTTGCTGTTGATGAATCAACGATATTTATTAAAGGTTTTGCTTACGATGGAACTGGACCAGATGCCTTCTTTTGGGTTGGAAAAACACCACGACCAAGTCCCGAAGGATATATAATTCCTTATCCAGATGATTATGCTGG
This sequence comes from Coboldia fuscipes, assembly GCA_001014335.1. Taxonomy (NCBI): domain Eukaryota; kingdom Metazoa; phylum Arthropoda; class Insecta; order Diptera; family Scatopsidae; genus Coboldia; species Coboldia fuscipes. Next base: position 29,721 of record JXOR01000860.1, on the reverse strand, counting down.
AAGGTAATTGAATAGATTCTTATCATATCCTTTTGTGTTAAATAAAAACCAACAAAAGATAGCAAATCTCTAAAAAATATAGACTATAAAAGTTACAAAAAATAGAATTGAGGAAAATAATTTAAGTTATCTCTACGAATAATCTCTATCCGATTCTTTACTGGTTTCTTCTATTCGTTTGAAGAGAATTTTCACCATAAGACATTATAAATGGGAAATGATTATCAAATGACTGTCAATCTATTGATCGGTCACAGCAAGTGGTCGGAGAAACGATGGAATCATGAAAGTGAAAGAAAAATACATTGCAACTAGAGATTAATTATCTATCCAGTTTCATTATTAAATCATCGCAATATTTACTCAATCAAATGTAAATAAAGTATGAAAGGAAAAGAAAAACAACCCTGTAATGCGTTTGAATGGTTGAGTCGTTTTCATCGCTACACTATAGAAAATGATTTCTATAGAAACACTTGATGCCAAATTGCACTGCTATTTCCTTGGATTTTCAAGTATCCGTGAAGTGTGTAAACTTCGAATGATGGAAATCATCACATTCAGATTTTCCCAAATGTTTATTTTATTTATGTGGTCTTAGGACATCATATAGTAAATGGTGATGACGATTACAAGACTCATGGCCGAATGTATGAATGAAAGTGGAATGATGAGCCGTAGGCACCGTTTATTATCAAAAAATACACGTTGTGTGGATTTTAGCGGTACTACTTTTTAAATGGAACAGAGATTCAATAGGGATTTTACGGCTCAATTTTATATTGGTGAACGGTTTAGTCTTAGTACGAATGAACTGTTAGGGTAGTGCCTAAGGAAGAATGAATGGATTTATTGTTTAGACCATCAAATATCATGAATTTCCCCCGAGAAAACAACGGGTATTATGTGATTTTTCTTTCACTCAATTCGAAATGTAGAAAATCACCAGAATAACCGAAATTGAATGGTTTCTCACACCGTCAATCAACACGATCTATTAAATAAATTGGAAGCCTTATTTTAATAACTTTGTTTGAAAAAATATGCTTTTTAATTAATAAACGGACCGGTAATAAAATTCGTTAATGTAAAACTCTTCAATAATGTCATGGCTTTGAAGCAACAAATGAGTGAAATCTAATACATTCTAGGGAAAGAATTGCATTGAATATTCACTGTGTAGAGCTGTTAATATTGGCAGGATATTTTCATTGTGGGCGGGTGCCGGACAACTTTTCAAATGCAAATTTTATAGATTTTTTTTCCTATTCTAAATGTAAAAGTAAAATGAACGATGGAAGATTATTTGACGGGTAATAGACACGGAATACGTGGGATTTTGTGTAAAATCTAGAACCACGAGGCTAATTTAAAAATTTTAGGGTGCTTCCTGCTACCATTAAATGATTTATTCCATCATTCAACAGCTAATGCATTCAACTAAATGATCTGATTTTATGTATTCGTTCACAGTTTTGTCTATTGTGAATTAACTTGGCGTGTAAAGTTATTGTGTCAGCATAAAATTCTATGAATGTAGGAATGAATAATTTTCATGATAGAATACACCACAGCTGGGGGTTGTATAGTACATTAGGAGTCCATTAATTATTATCATTGGGAATGATTTGATTATGTGGGTGGTAAGAAATTGTAACTTTTTATAGCTTCATCAATTGTATAAGCGATATGCTTTACATACGAATATTGTGGGATTTAAAATGAGATATGGAATGAATAATATACCACATATCATTGAATGATCGTAATTTTCAAGGTTTTCGTTCAACTTCAAAGAGTTTTGTGTTACTTAGTTTCTTCATAAACTAAGGTATGAGCCGCTCAATACAACACTGTTCCAAATATTCTTACCCTAGAATCAACCACCGTGACTTTGATATAATATTGTGGACGATCAATTGACATAAAAAATGGCATCAAATGATGAAAACTAATAATGTTTGGCACGTGCCGACTAAAAGGAAAATGCATTAAATTCATTCAACCGTTTCGTATCATCATTATTCGGTTAAAAGGTAGAAATATCTAAAAATGAATCATATTAATTGAACGTCGTCACTCAAAAATATTGTAATACCTAGATTTTATTCAGTTGAACGATACAACTGTATCGTTGATTAAATCCGGAAAATTATCAACGTTATTACTGATATTTTCGGTATCCAAGGTTTTACATACGGTTAACAGACTGAATACAATAAATTAAAAATGATAAAATGTAAAATACCAGTTTAGTTGCCAAAAATTTAAATGAAAATTCATATTTAGTTTTATATTGAAGACAAATCGCGTTGAATGCACCATTTCAAATGTAGATTTTAGCGCATTTTTATTCAATGAACTATGTTAAGAAAAACATCATTAAAACTGAATCCATCTAGGAGATGATAATAAATAGGATGTCTTTTAAGAAATTAACAGATCGATCAACTACATTAAAGGGTTGCGTAAATCCCTTTAGTCATTAACATGTTTAGTATAGGGCTGATTTATTCACCCTTTTTATGTATGTAAATATTAGTTTAAGACACTATCAGTTCGCGAACACTGATTAATACATATTAAACACCAGTTAGATTCACTAATACAAAATCGATAACATAGGACGAATCATTATAATCGCCTCTAATGGAATACTATTTACACAGTTTGATAGATATTGCAGTCTCAATGGTTCAGAAGAATTTTAGATAAGAACAATGACTTCGATGGAAAACTTATTAATATACTTTTATTATCTGTTTTCAGAGAACCACCGGTATTGGGTGTTCACAATAACACAGATATCATACTACGATTACCAATGGGCAAACGGATTCGAGACATTCGATGGCTTTCCGTTTGGTGCAGACGATTCACAGTAAGTGTATTTCTTCCTACTTTCCATTTACTTGAATTCCAGTGTGGTGTAATTGACTAAACGTGAGGAGACACGCAGAACAAGGAATAGTCGTTTATAATGATGAAATTCAACTGTATACCATTCTACTGAGTTTTGTTACCAATGCGTAAATCTGATTACTATTTTGTAACTCCCAACATGAATGCGCATACGCTGAATGAATCCCCATTATAATAAATTCCATTTTTAAAACATTATCAAACGATGAGATTTACCGTAAAATATTTACTCCGGTATATATGTAATTCACGTTCTGATTCTAATACAATCTTTCATTGTACGATATTCCAATATTATAATAACAAGAGAAAAATGTTTAATAATGATGTAATACATTTATGCTTTTATAGAAATTAAACAATGGAATAGAACAGATGAAAGACTATGAACAAATTATTTTGAATAATGAGCAATTTATATGAATATAATTTCAATCTATTGTAACTAATTTAAATTGTTTGATTACAAATTTTAATTTACAATTTCAGGTGGATTTTGGTGAAGTATTCATACCAGTTGGATTAGATGTTCCAAAACCAAGAGTTTTACCAGAATTCAAAAGACTTGCTCATGGTCTTCGATCTAGTAATATTAGTGTATTGGATGCAAAAACATTTTACATTCCGAATTTGCATTATGATGGAGCTGGACCAGATGCTTACTTCTGGGTTGGTAATGGATCAGAACCAAACATAATGGGAACAAAAGTGCGATTCATTAAGACAATTTGTTTAGAATATATATAATTATAAAAAGTTGAACTCTTATTTTGTAGGTACCGAATGAAATTGGTTCGCTAGAACCACTGCGTGGTTATCAAGGTGAAGACATTGAAATTCAATTGCCAGGTAACCTTACCGTCTACGATATTGATTGGTTAGCTGTTTGGTGTGTCGAATATCGTCATAACTTTGGTCACGTTTATATTCCGAAAGATTTAGATGTGCCACCAGCATTAGGACAAACTAAAATAACAGTAAGTGTTTATCAAATCATTAATTATAACTTAATTAATCACATTTAATAAATATTCTCTAACAAAGCCGCCTTGGTGGTATAATCCTGTAAGTAATTTATATTATACAATAATTTATTCAATATGGTTTTAAATTCACACTCACTTTAAGAATTTATGTGGAAGAACAGTAAGCAACAGTAATTGAAATTTTTACTTTCAGACAACAACTACACCGGCACCACAGATTTCCAACTGTCGTGATTTGTTGGATGGAAAACTTCAAGTGAAATGGGAAATAAAAGGTGATAATATTGAAATTGAACTGTTCGGAAGAATCAAAGAAGATGAGTATATGGCATTTGGATTATCTGGAGCAAATGGCAGACCTCAAATGGTTGGAGGCGATGTTACAGTAGCATTTTATGATCGCAAGAGCCGTACATTCCAAGCTGTTGATTATTATCTATCACATTTATCTCAGTGTGATGGGAAACAAGGTGTTTGTCCGGATGAACGTATTGGAGGAAAGAATGATGTTGAAATAAGTAGGAATTAATAATTGTCTTAAGTATTATTCAATTAAAATAAATGAATTTTATACAGTTACTGGCAACAGGAAAAACGGTGTGACTACCATTAAGTACACCAGGCCACTTCAGACTAATGAACCAGTTAACGATCAAGCAATCTCACCAGATCGGCAATACTCAGTGATAGCGGCGGTTGGACCTTTGGATCCACGAGGTGAAGCTCTTGCTCACTCCCATAATGGACAAGATGTAAACTCGGAAGATATTCAAATCAACTTTGGATCAAGGGTAGTATTCTTAGTCACACCTTTGACTACATGAAATTGATAATTTACTAACATTATATTAAATATATTTTATTAGGATGATCATTCATGTACAGTATCATTGTATGAGGTTAACGATAAAAAGAATTGGCCTAAACCGTGGAAAACTAGTATAATTGCCCATCAGACTAATATAACTGCTCGAATTGGTCAAACTGGTGGTAAACGTGGTTATACAGCAATTACAAATAATCCATCTTGGGGTATTTCTTGGTATTTAAATGATATGTTGATTCCTGAGGTGTATGTGGAGAGAGGTAAAACATATACATTTATTGTGGAGGGTGGAAATGAACCAGCTCAACCAGCCAGGTAAATATTATTAAATATACTTAAGACGATTATTCTAAATGAAAATGTTTAATTAAATATGCAGGTACCACCCGTTTTATATCACGGATTCACCCGAAGGAGGATTTGGTCAAAAGTCAGAAGCGGAACAGAAGGCACAAACTGTATATGCTGGAATTGTATATGACGAATATGGATATCCAGTACCAGTAGGTGGTAAGTCTAATAGTTATTACTGCCATTAGAGATCTATAAAGGCAATGTTTTACTCTACAGCCGGACGGTATTGTGAATGGCAGCATAATACAATCGATAATTCTGATAAAATTGAAACATTTGAGGAGTTCAAAAAGACACTACATCTTTTCTGTGAACCGGGTGAACCAGCTTATCTCAACTGGACAGTAGCTGAAGACACCCCCGACTTGGTTTATTATCAATGTTTTACACACAATTTCTTAGGATGGAAAATTCATGTAGTCGATCCTGGCACCAAGATAGCAAATATCAGTGGTGCAAACAATCATAATACACATTCGTCAACATTATTAGGCGCCACTCTTATTATTTTTATCGGATTTTATTGGTTAACGCAACACATAATTGTCTGATAGAGAGAAAATTATTGATTTTATGTACCTATAATGGTTGTTCGTTGAATCTATTAGATCAATTATAAATATCGATATATTAAAAAGAAGAAACAAATAACATTAGATAAACTAATTAGATTTAATCTTTAAATCAACCAGGCGTATCAATAATCAGACATATCTTGGTGTGATCGATTGCGTGAATTTTAGAATCGACTGTGTGGATGTGGCACAAGTTAAAAATTAAGTATTATTTAAGGCACATCTTTAGTGGTAGACGGGCTTTCGCTAATTCGTACAATAAAAACTCATTATAGCTATTCATCTGCATAATTAAAAAAAGAAAAACATGTAACAAAACATAAAAATAATTTAATGATTACAAGGAAAACTGTGAATAATTACTAAAATAACTGTCAAATGTTAAATATGTAAAACGATGTTTTCTATTTAATTCCAAACAATTTGTAAAGCATACGTGCTGAATATCAATTAAAACAAAAATCGTAATATTTAAGAATAAATCTATTGATGTCAACGACAATAAATTGAATTGCACAAACAATATAAAAAAATTAACTAAGAAATAAATTGTAATTGTAAATTTTCGCATTCAAATGACGGAACAAGTGACAATAAGTAACTTAATTCGTATTAAACATAAACGTTTAATAAAAATTATATAAAATTTAATGTATTAGTGTAACAATATACATTCAATTGAAACAAACAAAAAAAAAGTGAAATTTATGATAATAATTAGAATTAATTTTATCTCTGATATTGAAGACAATAATTTTAAAATAAAAGTTACCAGAATTTTTTCATGGATAACTTAGTTAAATGTAATCAGATATGATGGTTTTTGATCATAAAATTATAAACATTATTAATATTACTAATGACTAATGACAATAAAATGAAATAAAATGATGTATATTAAAGATTGATTAACGAAGAATAATGTTTATTAAAATGCATACACATTTTATTACTTGGTCAACGTTAAAGATTAAATCCAATAAGTTACCAATTTATAATGTTGGAATTTTCAATTAATATGTCTTCTGAAGACAAATGAATTTAGTAAGTAAATATTAATAAAGCATCAATATATTGAAAATGATTGAAGTCAAATAAGTGATTGAATTATTACACAAACAGTAGCACAAAATAATTATTAATAATTTTATACTAATTGTTGTTTGTAAACATAATCGATTGCGAACGAAATCAACATAGATCATTAATGATTATCGATCAATTGAAGGAAACTATCTTCAACTTATTACAATAAATACATAATAAAAATGAAACACTTTATACTAACAATTCTCTTATTATATACTATAACTGATATGGAACATTACGAATTCAATAATTATAAAAAACTGTAATATTTGTATTCAATAATTGTAATATCTAGAATTTTTTTACAATCCACAACTTCTGGCAGTTCATCATTCATAATGTTAATGTATTACGAAGTAAGTGAAATTGCTCATTAAGCGCTTTCTTACCATTATGTCCATATAGTTTGAACGGTATTTGTTTATTATTTTTATCACCTTATTTAATCGAGACTTGGATCAAATTGTTATTTGATATACTTTAGGTTAAGTTAGACATAATTCAAATTATTCATTCAAATAAACTATTTCAAACAAGTAAAACGGTTATTTTTAATATAGTAATTTTTAGAAATGGCCGGTGACACGTGAGTATTTTTAACAGCTGATTTTTGCTGTTATGGATTTCGGTGAATGTTATTTTAAATTTATTTGATTGTACCCAGTCTTGTAATCAAAATAAAGAAAGAAAATTTATTTGGTTGAAAGTTGATAGTGAAAAATTGTTAGTGCGCTGGAAATGACGCGACGATTAGTGATTCTATATGGCAGTCAGACTGGAACTGCCCAGGATTTGGCCGAGCTGATTTGGAGGAACTCAAAACAATACCATTTCCATGGACGAGTGCAATGCATGGATTCGTATGATGTGCGAGATTTGATTCAAGAATCGCTCGTGGTATTCGTATGTTCCACCACAGGCCAAGGCGATGAACCAGATAATATGAAATCTTTTTGGAAATTCCTCCTGCGGAAAAGTTTGCCAAGCGACTCTTTGAGAGGCATGAAATTCGCAGTACTTGGTTTGGGAGATTCAAGCTATGCCAAGTTTAACTTTGTTGCCAAGAGATTGAATAAGAGATTACAACAATTGGGTGCCGAAGAAATTATACCAATAGGTAAAACCACAACTGATAGTAGTTTAATAAAACAATAATGTATAACACATTTGGCTTCAGGTTTATGCGATGATCAACATGATATGGGTCCCAGTGCCGTGTATTTGAATTGGATTAGAGACTTATGGGAAAGGCTGTTAAATTTCTTCCCATTGCCAAGTGGAATGCAAATGTTGGAATCATCACCTAGACAGTACCGATGGAATATAGAAGTGATTCAAAGAGGAAACGACGAGTTACAAATCGATCCAGATAATATTTATATTGATAGCAAGGATTTTGTATTCTCTGACCCATTTTATGCGGAAATAATAGTAAGTTTAATTGTATCGAAAGTTATAATATACTAGTAATTTTATATTAATTATAGAGCAATCACCGAATAACCAGTGCTGATCATTTTCAAGACGTACGGCTAATATCACTAAATCCGAATGATAGGTCTTGGAACCCAGGCGATGTTCTTATGGTGCGGCCATGGAACTCAGATGATGATGTTAAAGCACTCTTCAATCTATTTGATGATCATGAACTTAGCATTCGTCCTGATAATTGGGTGCAAGTTCAAGAAATTGATTCAGGTGAGTTACAATTTTTCTTAAACCGTTTGCAGTGAAATCTCGTTTAGTTATCTGACTTTATCGTCACTGTATCAGATTTATGTTTTAAGTACAAATTAAGTACATGTCTTGCTTTATAAGTACATCGTTTCCCTTTACAAATAGAATACACTCGGACTGTTGATAATCATATGTTTTGTACTAAAAATGTGATGTTTTCGTACAAAATCAAAAGCACGTTTTTGGTTAGTTTGATGCATATGTTTATATTCAATCAGATCGGAATTTATATATTGATAGTAGGCATAGATAATTAAGTGCTATAAAGTGAATATCATAAGATAAATTAGTGGTATAGTGAATCAATATCTTTAATTATGTTACGAAGACAAGCCAGGTTGAGACGAGAGTACCTTTTTCGCAAGTCGGTGGAAACAAAACATAAGAAAATCGAGGATCGTAAAGCAAAGGTCCAGAGGAGTATTGAAGAAGGTATTCCCATCCACGGTGATTTACGATACCAGGCAATTAAATTGGAACAAAAACTCCGTTGGAATGATAAAGGTAAATAGGAGAATTTACACAAATATGTACACTTTGAATAATGAATTATTTTTATTGTAGGTCCAGAAGAAGCTTCGAAATATGGTGACATAAGCGGTGGTGCAAATACGGCCAATTCTCAAGATGATGAGTATCGATTCGCTGGATGCGAGGATCCCAAAATTATGATAACCACATCTCGAAATCCATCAGTCAGGTTAAAGATGTTCGTTAAGGAAATGCGGTTAATATTTCCCAATGCTCAGAGGATGAATCGTGGTAACTATGAAATGAAACAGTTAATTCATGCTTGTCGAGCGAATGATGTTACTGACTTCATTGTGATACACGAGACCCGCGGTGTACCCGATAACTTAGTGATTTGTCACTTACCTTATGGCCCAACGGCATATTTTAATCTGTCCGGAGTTGTTATGCGACACGATGTGCCTGATGTTGGACCTATGAGTGAACAAAGGCCACATTTAATATTCCATAATTTCAAAACACAACTTGGAGAAAGAACAAAAGCAATTTTACGATATCTATTCCCGGTTCCAAAAGAGGACTCGAAACGAATAATCACATTTGCAAATCATGATGATTACATTTGCTTCCGGCATCATACCTATAAGACCAATAATAAGGAAATCGAATTAGCTGAAGTCGGACCACGATTCCAATTGAAATTATATCAAATTTTATTAGGAACCCTGGACGAAGTGAAAGCAGCAGATACAGAATGGGTTCTACGACCCTATATGAACACAGCTGCCAAGAGACGGTTTTTGTCTGACGACGATGGTTGGGCACAAGAAGATGAAGATATATAAAAATTTAATGTTTATGAAATAAATTTGTGTATAAGCACTATACAGTTTTTACATTTAATTACTTGCAATCTTTTATCCAAATTGTTTGTAAAACAACTTTAAGGATATTTATTAATTGTTTTTTCAGAAATGCCTGTTCCGCAACCACTGATGAATCCATTAACTCTTTATCGAATCGCACAGCAATATTGGGACCTTAGAGCTATACCTCGACCTCGAACATTTGAAATACTTGCTCTCAATTGTAAAAATGAATTAGAGAAAGAGAAATTAATGGAATTTTCATCTCCATCTGGGCAAGACGACTTATTTTCATATGCAAATAGGCCAAGAAGAACAATACTAGAAGTATTGAGTGATTTTCCACACGCGACTTCACAGTTAACAATTCCTGTATTATTCGAACTTTTCAATACTATTAAACCAAGAAGTTTTTCTATAGCATCTTGTATGGAATCTAATAAACTAGATTTGTTAGTAGCTGTGGTCCAATATAAAACAATTTTGAAAGCACCACGACTAGGCTTATGCTCAAATTGGCTGAAAGGTTTATTGCCTAAGCAAAGAATCATAGCGACAGTTAAGAAAGGCACCTTTAGCTTTCCAAATAATCCGTTAATACCATTAATAATGGTAGGCCCTGGAACAGGATTAGCTCCATTCAGAAGTTTTCTTCAGCATAACGAATTAGTTGAAAAAAGAAGCTCTAAAATTGTAATATTCTTCGGCTGTAGGAATAAGTCCAAAGATTATCACTGCAATGAGGATTTAGAAAGAATGGTCAGCTTAAAACATATTCAATTATTTGTAGCATTTTCTAGAGATCAAGATGAAAAAGTGTGAGTTGTTATTCATAATTTATATTTACAAATAACTTTCAATTGATAGCTAATGAATAAATTTTCTTCCAGATATGTTCAACATTTAATTGAAATGCAGAAAGAACTTTTAAATGAATTGATTTCAAATGGTGGTTACATTTATGTTGCGGGTAGTTCAAAGAATATGCCTAAAAGTGTAAAAGAGGCTTTTGAAAATGTAGCTGGATATCAGACTATTAGTGAAATGATAAAGAATCGCAGGTATCAAGAAGAAACATGGGCATAAATTCTTCTTTGTAAATTCTAGACAAATTCCTAAATATAACATGAAAGTTTATTGTTAGTTTTTTTTTTTTTTAAATCCATAATCAATTATGAATATTCAAAATTTATTCTTATAAATGAGCAAAAAAATAACATTGGTTAAGAATAATTAAGAACTGATTTAAGCACCTTTTCTGTGTCGATTTTCTTTAGTCTTTAACTGATATTCCCATTCTTTTTGTACTAACAAATATAATTCCATAGCATGTTTCGCATCTTCAACCGAACAGTGCTCACCTTCTTGGATTTTTTTACCCAACAAAACTTTGGACAATAGTTTCAGACTAGGTGTTGATTTACATTTTGCCATCTTCCTCAGTTGTTGATTTTTTGATGTATCTCTTACTTTCCTAAAATTGGCCATCATTATAGTATTTACTTGTTTTGTATTTGATAAATATTTAAATAACTACTTACTGAGAATCCACCTTTAATCCTAATACAGAAAAATCGTTTTTTAGAGAATGTCCAACAATAATGCGACCTTTAAAGATACTGGCCACTTCGTTTTGAACGACTTGAAAAGGTTTTCCGTTAGCAATGTCATGAGGACGTATACCACTAACACTCGTCCTATAATCAACTACAGGGCTTGTTGGTTGTACATATTCATCATAAATGCATTCCTTATGCCTATTGACTATGCTAACACGTGCCAACATGTGGTCTCTACCTTCCTTACCAATTCCTACCATCTCGCAATCTAATCCAATGTATCCTGTCATTCTAACTTCTAAAAAAGCAATAATTAAATCAATTTCAGCTAAATGTTGCATTATTAATTCTATATTTCCTACGTTTAACATTATTACTCGCAGGAATTAAGTTATTCGCCTTTCGAAATGCTTCCCAATTACTGTTCTGTTCACTTCTTGTTATTTGTGTACTATTCGATGTTGATTGTTCTACAGCTAGAAGTTGACGCATTCGACGATTCTTCCTCTTCCTTGCAGATCGGGAAACTGGTTTTTGTGGCTCGATATCGCAATCAGCCCTAAGGATGAAAAACATGTTACTATAATTATTTTTAACAGTATATGATTTTTCTTGTTAGCTCACTTTTTATTATCGTTCATCGTCATTTGCTGATAGACACTTAAATTTATTTCAAATTTTCGATAATCTAAGTTGTTATAAAACCTTACAGTTTCAGCTAAATTTGGTGTGCTTTTTGATACTTGCAGTTGTCCGGATAGGCGTTGCCGAATTTTATGATTCTCCTTCCTTCTAGAAGATTGGGAGATAGGTGTTTTCAGTTCAATATCACAATCAGCCCTAGAAATTAATAAATACGTTACTACACTATTTATTTAAAAGTATCGGATATTTCATGAAAACCCACTTTAGATTACCCGTAGTTGACCGCTGCTGAAAATCAAGACACTTTTTCCCAAATTGCCGATAATTTAAGTTGTTAAGAATAGGTCTGCAATTCAATAAAGGTGGATCATCTGCTAAGAGTTGTGGTATTCCCCGAATGGTTCTCTTGCTTGGAGACCGGGAAATTGAGTTTTGTGTTAAGATATCACAATCAGCCCTAAAATGAGACGAATTTCTAACAAAATTCTAATTCAACAGTGATCTCTAATAACTTACTTCTTGTTACCATCCGATGCCAATTGTCGATAAAAATGAAAATTTTTTTCAAACTCCCGATAATCTAAGTTAACACAAATAGGTTCAGTTTTACCAAAATGATTTGATGTATCAAATGTTACCATCCTGCAGGTAGAGTAAAATTTTAATCAGTTAATCAATTACTATTAAGATATTCCCTTAGGAACAATTGAACTAATTTGTTATTTGAATAACGTTTAAAGCCACTTAGAAGAGTACCAATCATAATATTCAACTATTAGTAGCTAATATGCGCACCACCTACAATGAAAACTTGTCATAACTGGAGCGCTTCTAGGACCAAGAAATTGTCTTGATCACTCAGGATTCCAGTCATTACAGTTATTTAAAAAACATTCATGAGTATGTACCTACACCGATATAATAAAATCGGGAAATCACATACACATTTTGATCGATTACAAATAAATAATAAATAGTTTGATGATAAATAGAATTCTGTTTCTTATCACTTAGGAAATATCAAATGAATCCAATATCGCAGTCACCTTCGAAAAATTTGGTTAATTGCACAAGAACTTGTTTACTAATAAATGAAGAACACCTTTCCGCGGTCAATTAAATGAAATTCCACGTGATAAATGTGTTTTTGTTTATTGTCAATCTATACCATGTGTTCACAACGCTGCTTTGAGTTTGAGATATGCGCTGCGATTGAGCGCCACATATAAATTCAATTTTTCCCCGACTTATATGAATTAAATTACAAGAATTCGTTTTGAGTATAAAATTTATTTAATAAATTATAATACATTTCACCTTAGTCAGCAAAACCCCAAACTTTAAGACTTCCGGCATCACGTTTACTGTCATAGGATCCGTCCTTATCATCACACGCGTACGCCAACAAATACTGTTTCGGATGCCAAGCAACAGTGAAGGTAGCAGCCATTACAGTTATATCGGCCACCTTTTCTCCCGTTGAAGTATCTCCAATGTCAATAATATGATCCTCGCTTGCAGACGCCAGTAATCGGCCATCGTGGCTGAAAGATATTGTTCGAACTGGCCAATCCAAACGCGAGAACACCCGTAAACAGGCTAATTCATTTGCGTCCCACAGTGATACAAGGGCATCTGCTGAACCGGTCGCAAAATATTTACCAGTTGGATCGAATTCTATACAAATACATGTTCCAGGGTGCGCTTTTAGAATATGTTGCAATTCCAGGTTTGGATAGCTCAATATGTGGATACATCCTTGACCATTTGTCAGAAAAAAGAGATCATTTGTATTGTTCCATGCTATTTCGTTCACCTCGAAATTAAATTGTTCCTCAGCTCTAATCTTATGTGACCGGGTATCAATAAATGTTACAAGATCCTCTTTATTTCCAACTGCAATGGTGTTTCCATCCGGTGACCATGTTATGTTTATATTTTCACCTTTTGTATTAATTATGGTGGCACATTTTCCGGCTCTGGCATCCCAGATTCTAACTGTTTTGTCGCCACTCGCAGTACTTAAAAGATCAGGTTGCGTTGCATGCCAGCATAATTGATCAACAGAGCCAGTGTGACCGCGATGGGTAGTTTCTTTGCTCTAAAATAATGAAATTTGGTCAAAACATAGGAATATTATTCGCTAAATTACAGTACCAGTCGATCTCTGTCCAGTGAAAATATGGCCACAGTTTTATCATAAGACCCGGACGCTAATCGACGACCATCACAATTCCAGCCAACGGAATGAACCTAGAAGAAATTCATAAGTTAGGCGGACTGCTAACATGTAAAACATTTCCACTGATTAATCACACCTTTGATGAATGCGCCTTTTGTTCTTTGATTTTATTGTGCTGCTTAAAATACTCCTGATACTCGACGACACTTTTGGGACTCATTCTATGAATGTTAATTAGTTTCTATATGTTGAATGGTCTAGTCGCAGTCTTATTTATTTAACTTTTAGAAGAAATTAAATTTGAGAAACAACTTGCTACGGTATCAAACGAGAGATCCAGTTCGGTCTGTTAAACTACTCTACTTTCAGTATCAAATCTATTTAATCAATTGTTCACGGCCTATTGCCCGGTCTTTCTTTCTTTTATTTTGATTATAGCTATTCGGTTTGATAGAATCAAAACAAACACAAAATAATTTATCTCATGTTTTCATATGTTGGTAGCAGTTAATATTTCCTGTACAAAATTATTCTGATTAAATAAAATGTATATATTCGTACAAATAAAATTCCGTATAAAATTCATATGCAACATGTTACGATTCAATTTTGATTTGGAAATAATAATTAATAATATTTTAATACAGCAATTTTATACGATATTATATCTCGTGCCGGTTTTTTAATTTCAAGTCAAAAAAGTCATCAAAACGAACACTCGACGGCGTACGCAAAAAGAAAACAAATTGTTTAAAACCCAGATGGTATTAAACCAAGGCATGTTGCGTTAAGGCGTTTTAATATTTTTAAAAGGTAGAAAGTTAAACTGGTTCTTTAATTTAATTAGATTGTTAATTATCGTTCGTTAAAGTGTTTAGTTTTGAATACTCAGTTTTAGTATTCGCTAGGTTGAACACTTTATTCATTCAAATTAATATAGTTATTTGGAATAGATTGATCCATTGTACCTTTAACCTGAGGCGTTTTCACAATTCGTTTAACAAAATTACAAATTCCAATACGTAGATACTTTATTAATTGTGTTGTAAACGATATAACGGTTCGGTCCCATCCAATAAGTTGATTCATAAATAAATTCTTAAATAACTTCATTTACGTTGAATTACCGGTTTTCGTTTGATACTATTCAGAGTTCATAGTGTTGCAATTAGTCTTCGGTCAACAACAACTGGCTGTGTTCGGCCACTTTTATTCTACAAAATAAACATTTGGTTCTTATCACTGCACCGAGTGTACGTTTACCTACTACCTGTATTATATTTTTGGCCACGAGGTTTTAAGGTTAATTTGGTATCATTCAATTGTTTCCAAGCGAGGCAATTAATCAGTAAGTACAAAGCGATTAGATAATAATTGTTCAATTCAATTTTTAATGATTTTAGGCACCATAACTAATCACATTTATTACCATAAAACAAATGGATTCTCATTCATTAGCATTATATTGATAGTGTGTAAATAGACTTTTAGTTGAACAGCATGTATAAATTCATGATAAGGAGGAAGGAAGTGCACATGCATAGAAGATTAGAAATCACGTTTACTAGGAATTGCATGGCTCATATGATCAGAGAAAACTTCGTTCGTCTGTTTTCTGGGTAAACAGTCAATATATTATCATCTTTCTACTGACTGAGTATGAATCAAATATAAAACTAAGATATCTTTGAATATAAATGTAATGATCGCAGGAGCCATATCAACTGAATTTTCTGGTATAAAAAGGATTCAATCAATTAAAATATTTTAGAATTCGGTATGTTCTGATACAAAAATCACAATTAAAAAAAAGGCAAAATTCCGTTTGCTAAAAGCTATCAAATCGTAATTTCGATAAAAGTGAATAATTTGGCCGCTCTAAAATTCGAGGATATCTAACCTTATCCAGTTCAAAAATTATCTCCAATTATTCGCATCCAGAACAATGGCCGCTCGAGGTGTTTTCACTAAGCTCGTCGGTTCAATGGTTGGACCACAGCAGCAACGTGGGATTGCTACATCGGTGACTCGTGCCAGTCGCAGTTCATCTAGTAGCGGCTCTAGCAGTGGCAGGAGCCAATCTCAACAAGGATCTCAATCTAGTTCGTCTCGATTTGGTAGCAGCTCTCAACAGGGCAGCAGCAGCAGCCGATCTCGAAGCAGCCAGCAATCTTCTCGCCAGCAATCATCCAGCGGCCGCAGTAGCCAAGGATCTAGCAGTGGTCGTAGCAGCTCACAACAGGGAAGCAGCAGCAGCCGTAGCTAGTTGGATTTTCGTTGCTTTCGTTCCAATGTTGACCGCGCACCGATTGACCCGTCCACGAACCGTATACGGGATCACTGGAGCAGCCAGGCGATCCGGTTTGATACCACTCAGAATTCAGATGAACGCATAACTTTAAATCGATTGTAATAAAATTAGTTGCTTCGGGGCATCCTTCAGCTCCGCAGTGGCGTATGTGAATTAAATAAATCTCACAAAAACACAGCAGTGCACTTCTTCATCCTTGTCATGGCATCCAGAATGTAGTTTGAACATTACAGCAGAGCAGTGAGCGTATAGCTGATGGTCGTATCACCTCTAAGCTGACTGATAAGCATTCGGTGATCGAATCGATGAGGGCTTTCCCTATCAGTTAGTGATAATTGTGATCGTGGTACGCACCATCAATTCAGTATGTGATCTAAGCTCGTTGCTCTCTGTTCTGTTACTTACTTAGAAATTTAGTTTGCTAAACGTGATTTTATTTTCGCTTGTACATTTTTAATTTTAGACCGATAAACTCGAAACGGTAAATCATTGCAGCAATTGCATGACGGAAACAGTGTCGACCCAATATTAATAATATGACAGAGCAACAGAATTTACTTGCTGGCCGCAGAGGACCTGGGGATCCAAAGATCGTAAAAAGTGTGTGTCAATGTCTGTATTACGCTTCCAATTTGCTTTAGTAGCTTAGCGTATCACCGTAAATCATATTCGTTTATTTTATTTTATTTAAGATCTACTAAACGTGTGTCGATATATTGAAGTGATCAATTCAAATGTCATCTTTCGAGTGCGTCTATCAAATAATGTCTATGAATAGTGCTTAATCTTTAAAAATAAGACCACTTGACTCGATGTGATTACAGTATACGAATGAAACATTTCAAGCCACGACAATTTGACTGAAAATTTAGTAACAAAACGTCATGTGTGAAAATAATACACATAAATACACAAGACAATGTATTGCCATCAAATAAAACAACAGATTAATCTTTAATATTGTCGTTATGCAATCAAATCATCGTCACTCTTGTCCTATGGCACATCTTTACTATTGCAATTTCTACTGTCAAAAATTACTACGGAAATGTTGAATCTATATTGCATTATGATGTACAATATCAATAATTTCCGTTCACTAATCGATGATGATTGCAGTCTTGAAACAAATCATTCAATTTGAATCTATTCCTCGTTAGTTGGTTAATTTATTTGTAATTAATTCCAATGTGCAACTGAACCATGATAGTAACATTAGGGTTTTATTAAATAATGTTATTTGAACTAAATCCAAAACATTCACATGCATTTTACTAAAAATAAATAATTGAATGCTCTTTGAATGTAATCAATGATGGCTGTAATATAAAACAAATCAAAACATATCAGTTTAAAAAATACTGGTTTTACTGTTGATTATATGAGTAATCAGCATAAATTTAATAAAAACTCAATATTACACGATAATTAGATCAGTTTCCTAATCAAAAATTAAACAATTATTGTTTTCTTCAATATTTACATTGAGTGGATCATAACAAAATACATGTTGCGACTGCTATTCAAAATTTAAAATCCAATACATTTCCTCCTGGATGGGAGTCGATGGAGAACGAGATCGTAATATAATGATAACTTTTTGGCTTCTTATATTTTATTCACATCCTATGATCTCACGAATTAAGAGAGCTCTGCTTTTTAATAAAATTTCAAGTTTGAATTTCATGTTTGATATTCTAATCATGTATAATTCATAAAATCATATCAAATACACGCGTCACAAGTGTTTAATGGACCAACAATTAATCTACATTAACCGTCACTTACTTGTAGATATTTTAAGAAAACCAAAACAAATATTAAACAAATTCAACAGAAGAGGAATGTAAATATTAAAAGATTAAGAAAAAAGAGCAATTAGGAATAACTAAAACCATTCAAGTGAAAAGATTCGAAATAACCCGTGGAATTATTACAATTTAATAGATCTCATATTTTTATGTATCTTTGAGTTGATAAGATATTATTCGAAAATAATACAAATTAATAAAAACTGTTATTGGTTTATTAAAATTGTATTCCATGACATTCCTGTTATTTTCCTATTACTCTTTGACTGCAATTTAAAATTTTGTAGGTTTTCATTAACCTTAAAGAATATTGGTATTGGCATTTTTTGAACTGCAGTTGCAACATAGAAAACTGGATCATAACGGACAAGCTAAAACCAGTAATTTATAACAAATTGAACGATACAAGTTAAAAATATTTTGTTTCCCATACAAATAGAAGAGCGAAAAGACGCTTATCAATGCGGAGAATTAGCAAGGCATGAGTTAACCAATACGAAGGTTTATCAGAAAATATTTGTGAACGTTTGAACTTGATACACATTTCATTAGTTTCCCCAACATTTAACAATGTTGATTTAGTTATAGAATCGAACCAAATATATTTTCCTTTTGAATTAATAAAATGAAAAAAAAAAAACGTTGGGAAAATTGTGTTCTTGAAACGGCNGAAAAAAAAAAAACGTTGTGAAAATTGTGTTCTTGAAACGGTCAGAAACGAAACGAACTCGATACACTGCTTTTTTCCTACGAGTTTAAAATTAGAATAAATCATTATGTATTAATTGATGGTTAACCTTCTTTTTACAGTGGTGTTGGTTGAAATTGATAAATTCTTAACGATTAGTATGATTACTTGCATTGATGTAAACGAACTGAATACAAAATTTATGGAATGCCTGGCCATAAGAATGTATAGTATTCAATTATGAACAATTCAGCAAACCGATTTTATCACAGACTCAATTTGTATGGTGAACCCCTCAAAATTTGAATTGGATCGCGTTAACGATATGCTGTTTGAGGCTCAATTAAATGTAACCACTGACTTCACATTCATGCTACTATTTAACTATTTAATTCGATTAACCAATATAAAATGAAAATTTATTTATAATTCATTTATTATTTGAATGTCTTTTTCGGTACATCTTACTATGAACTTATAAATAATCAACTAACTAATACAGATGGAAGCGATGCTGAGAGGACACCATTTATTACACCACAGCTTCAACCAGTATCACTCTCGCCATCATGGGAAGCGAGAAACTTGCCCAATGATGAGCTGAATTTTAAAGGTACGTGTAGTTAGAATTGAGAATAAGTTATTTTCTGTTTCGCAGCCACAAGGCATTTCTTTTCAATTTTAAATGTCTCTACCGCGTGTTTCTTGGTGCTGTTGAAAAAATTAACTAGCCTGTGACAAAAATTTAATTTACAATTATTCGTATTGTTTTATAAATTATTGACAAGGTAGTAATATTTTGTTTTATTGCTGATTCAGTGAAAATTTGATTAAAAATCGTAAACATATAAGAAACATAGGAATTAAACTAATTGTTCTTTTTTGTTCCGCAAAGGACTGACGATGGAACGTGCACAACTTGATAAGAATCCTCCAACAGATCGATGGAATATTGTATATTTGACGTTGGTATTACATGGTATTGGTACATTGATGCCATGGAATATGTTCATTACAGCTAAATCAGTAAGTAATTAAAATAATTTTAGCTGCTTATTTCGTTCAATGTCGGAGTCATCATTAATTTAAATTGCATTTTACTTTTAGTATTTTACAGATTATAAACTATCGCCTAACTATACGGGTGTAGAGACGGAATATGCCACCTATTATCTAGCATATCATGGATTAGCTGCTCAAATTCCTAATGTAATGTTCAGTTGGATGAACGTTTTTGTTCGTTTAGGGTTAGTATAATTATTTATTCCATTCATAAATTTGATCATGATTCTAAAAATAAAGTAACGTGTAGTGATTTTTAAATAATAGAATTTGATTAAATTAGATTAAATTAGATTAAAATTTGAATTTCTTGAATTATATTTTAGTGGAAATCTAACGGTTCGAATTGTATGGAGCTTAATAATCGAAGTAATTATATTTATCTTGACCGTTGTATTTGCTATGAGCGATTCATCAGGCTGGCCATTAATATTCTTCATTGTTACAATGATCACCGTATTTATTTTGAATAGTGAGTATTGGTTAACACATGTTTTCACAAAACTAATTTCCAATTTGTACGTTACTATATTTATGTATTTTTAGTGGCTTCTGGTATTTATCAGAACTCCGTGTTTGGTATGGCAGCAAAATTACCGATCCAATATACAGGAGCTGTTGTAATAGGTACAAATATTAGTGGAACATTTACAGCGATTACATCAATTTTGTCGTCATTATTTGCTACATCTGTTCGTACCGCTGCAATATATTACTTTATTGGAGCCATTTTCGTGATTTTGCTATGTTTCGATACATATTTTGCTTTACCACTGAATGTAATTAATGTTTTACATAATCTATAGGCAAAATGAAGTTTCTATTCAATTTTATGTTCTTACATTTATAGAAATTCTTCAGATACAATGAACAGAAAAATAAAAATGAAATGCAGAAAGCAGAAGCTGAGGGTAGGGCATCATTGAATAACCGACCACCCTATTGGAAAATTTTTAAGCAAGCTTCTCCCCAACTATTCAACGTTTTCATGGTATTCTTTGTGACATTATCCATATTTCCAACAGTTCAAGCAGGTATGGGATATTTTTGTTTTGCAACTAATTGAATGAATGTACATAATCCTTTCGTTAATATTTTTTAGATATCAAACCGTCGGATCCAAATTTTTGGGTGTCCAGTAAAATATACACAAGTGTACTTTGTTTCTTAACATTTAACTTGACTGCTATGCTCGGTAGTCTAACCACCAGTTGGATTCGTTGGGTAAAAATTAATATCAATTATCTATTCATCTGTGGGTACCAAAATTACAATAAAATAAATCAAATTTCTATTTTTTATTTTAGCCAAAGCCTAAACATTTAGTGTGGTTTGTATTAGCTCGCTTAGTGTTCGTGCCTTTATTTTTCTTTTGTAAATTTGAACCAATGGGTGTTAATCGTACTATTCCGGTATATATCAATGACGATCATCTTTATTGGATAATTGGTATTTTACTTGGATTCACTTCGGGATACTTTAGGTGAGAAAACATTCAGATTTATTTTCTAATATGCAAGATTAATTGACATTTATTTGAAAATATTGTAGTTCTTTAGCTATGATGTACGCTCCAACGTATGTTGAGCCGCAGTATGCCCAAACTGCTGGCATGTTTGCAGCTGCGATGTTGATTACAGGAATTTTCACTGGCGTCGTTTTTAGTTCAATATTCCCGTTCCTAGTAAAAACATTCTAATTACAGTACACACCATTTGTGTAGTTAAGATATTATTATTAGTGTATAATATTGAGTTTTGTTTTGTCTTTCTTAAATGTATCAATTTATTTTCTTGCGGAATAAGTAAGGTGTAAGTTATGTATAAATATTAAGTGTCAATTTTTAAATTCTATATTTTATCACAAATGGATTACATACAAAACTTTCTTACAAATAATGTTAAATTATACAAGCTGCCAACCAAAAATATAAATTATTTATGAATTTTTCTATTTTTTCTGAAAGTTTCACTGTTAAAAGTTATTGATCCTCATTGTAGTATTTTGGAATACCGTTTATAATTATCATGAAATCATTTTTTTTTCTCGATGATAATGTCTCGACAATAATGTCAATTTGCATTTAATATCGTGATCATAAAAATCATTTATATAATTTTAAAATAGATTTAATCAGATTGTTATTTGATTTTGAATTAACAGAATAGAATAATAGAAGTTATTTCACTAAAACAAATAATTTTTGTAATTACTTAATGCTGAATTAAGTTATATGTATCAGGAATCTGTAACTAACAATGACAGTTAACTCGAATAATAGGATTAAATGAACTATAAATGAAATAAAAGAAAAATAATTTTTACACAATTCTATTTTTATTTCTGGTTTTTAATGACTCCAAATAAACAAAAATAATTTGCTCATTAATAATTATGACCTTAAAAATTAAATATTTCCAATCTCTAAGAATGAAGCATAAAAATCTTATAAATTACGGCAAATCATATTATGTATTACAAAATGTTTGAAACTTGCCAAAGTACTTTAATAGATTTAGAAAAAAAAAAACAAAATATGTTAGATTATCAGTTTTGTAGAAATTATTCTCATTAAAAATTATTATTCGCATCGAGATCTCATGTTATTATGAGTAGAAGTCGATTTACATCACGTATACCTTCTCAATCTTAGGTTCAGGGAATACCGCTTTCGTTTTTGGGCAGACTATCACACCAATCTCATTTCTAAGTTGCATTATTCCATGTTCTCCATAAACTTGTCCATTAGGTAACATCATCGGTAAATTATGTTCATTAAGAGGTAGTCCAGTAATCCTTTAATAATTATATTCAATAAAATTGTATTTAAGTTATAAGAACTTACCAGTCATCATACATACCGACAAATCAATCTACTTTGGGCACAATGAGCATATGGCAACTTTTCTGCTAATTCATTGAATCCAGGACTGCACACTGGACAATTTCCTACCTTGGATTTATCAGCATAACATTGTGGAGTTTTTAATGATGATAGTCCAACCTTAAGTGTAAGAGTTTTTATAAAAATTGTAAATATTTTACATTCAACGAAGTCATACTTGCACTGTTACACCAAGTACAGACTGCGGTGTTAATTGGAATAATCGAAAATTTTCGAGTCTGAATTTGCAAATTAGATCATTCCATCTTTGTGGATCAAATAGACTGTTATATGGACCTTCTTTAGTATCAATAGG
This sequence comes from Coboldia fuscipes, assembly GCA_001014335.1. NCBI lineage: Eukaryota > Metazoa > Arthropoda > Insecta > Diptera > Scatopsidae > Coboldia > Coboldia fuscipes. The sequence continues at coordinate 6,437 of JXOR01000860.1, read as the reverse complement.
AAAAGCCAATAAAGCCATACAGTGTCCAATGTCTTTCAATTGATCTTGACTAAAAGCTGGAAAATATTTCCTTGCATGGCGCACAGCCTCAATTCTTTTGTTATTTTTAATTAATTCAACAAATTCCTAAAATTAAAAAAACATCTATAAAATGTTACTCGAATTACCAGACCAATTACAAGATCTACCTGAACTCTCATTAAAAATTCAATATTTGAGTTAATTTTTCGCAATTTAGTTCTATTGTCCATACACCAGGCATATAATTTTTGAGTACCTCGCTTAGCTAGATCCAACTCTACTTCACGCGCAGTCTGAAAGATGTCTAAATTTGTTATGTCTTTAATGCCAGCTCTTGTTGCTAAACATTCTGCTGAGTCGTAATATCCCAACCTTAAGAAATGTTCCACCACTAATCTATTCAAACGGACCTATAAGAATAACCAATAGTGAACAGCTGATATTTTAATCCAATCAAACTATTTCAATCTTACCATTTTCCATTGTCTTGCAGCAGCCAACTCGAATTCTGATTGGATGAGGCCTGGAATTTTTGCATTCTCTTTCAAGTGTGCCAAGCGTTTCTTGACCACATTACCAGCGGACATTTCTTCAGAGATACTCTCCTCTGCTTTACGTTTCATAACTTGCAATTTATCAGCCACATTGCCTAACAAGCGAGTAATTTCTCCAGCAGATACCTCAGTCAGTCCTTTTTCCAATTCTGCACTTGCACTTTGCACTTGACTTAATTCTTTGTCAATCACTTTCTGTGCGGTGCGATACTTTTTATTCAACACCTCATAGGGTACCTGTGATTTGGATGTGTATCGTATAATAAATAAGATGAGGTAAAGTAATGAGATGACTGGCTGTGCAAATGCACTTGACTTACCTTGAGAGTGGGATGCTCTATGGCTCTGACCTCCGCCATAATTGTTTGATATGCAAAAGAGTAGATGAAAGATGCAAATTACTAGTTTCTCCTAATCCGAACTCAATCAAGGCTTCAAAGGAAGGTTTGCTTGCAATTTTAGTTTTCACACACTACTTGATCTCGGGTCATATGGGTTTAAAATTGATTCCATCCAGTTAAATATATTCGTCGACAACAACAAATTGAAGATTGTTTTTGTTGTGGGTCTTCCGCAACTAACTTTACGCGTCAAGTGAATTGCAACTTCACAGTGACATATATTTGAGCTAAATGTTGGGCTGTAATGAAAACAGATTTAGGACTGATTGCTTGATAAGATAAAGAGTTGCCACTCAGAGTCAGGTTCGCAATAAACCTTTTGAAATACTATTAAATGGAAATTCTAATTGAGAACTGTTGTATCGAAAATCGGGGGATATGCAAAAAATGGCGCTAAATTGTATACCATCGATAGTCAGCCAACTTCAGTCAACTAACGTTAAATACATCCATTATTTTCTTAAATAGGTAATTTTACTGATAATTCTTATTACCGCGTACATTAAGATGGAAATAAGGTACTAGGATTATTGCTTGGTTGAAGAATTATTTCAATACAATTCGTTTTATGATTGTAGTTTTGTGATGACGGCGGCGATATCGGGAAGTTTTTCGTTGTCACCAAACGTCAGTGAATAGCATTCAAAATGGCGTATTTTTATTGAACAAATTTTACCGACGCGTTGATGTTTCAGTGAATTTCCCAAAAAAGCGATCAAATTTCGAGTCTGTGACCAACGTGAATTGTTTAAATCAAGTGAAAAACGTCCATTGGAGTATTGTGATTATTTGTGTGGCATAAAATATTCGGTAACTTTGGTAATTAACATCAAATTCAATCACCGACTTTTGTGGGCAACACACCGCGCTATCTAAAAGAAAAAAAAAGGTGGAAGACATTACTGGCCAAATATTGAATATTATACACAATTTAGATTGGTATAATAAGGAGATATACCAGTAAAGTAATTCTGCGAAACCATTTCGATTGGATACATAGGTCAAATCATCCAAAAAAATTACATAGATTGGATTATTATTGAAGATCTCGTGTCGCCAAGGGAAAGGAGCCTCTTTTATATAGAAAAGAAAACGCGTGGATTTAATTATAATATTTTGTATCCATAATTGGACTTTATTGTGACGATCCGGATTTTATTGGCAAACTAAAGAATATTTGCGGTTGCAGTGGCAGAAAAAAATCATAACCTTTGATATTGGGTGAGTATTTAGTGACTCTTTGTTATATATATATATTTTTTTTAAATAAATTTCGTAATTGTTTCGCATCGCATCGAAATAAATTCCACACACCATTCTCTGCGATGATGAATGGCGATTTTTGGCGACCGTGTATGATACTGGTACGGGTGTTAAATGGGTAATGTTGCATATTTATATTGTTTCTACATTAAGAGTGGCGACGACATTCACCAGCAACAACACTAGGTAACGAGACACGGCATTTTTAGAGAGTGTACGATTGTTAATACAACCAGTGTGAGAGGGAGAGCCTGAGCGACAAAAAGAAAAAAAGTATTAAATTCTAGTTGTAACGGGAAATAATGAAATGGTGATATATTACGTTTAAATTCCGTACCCGTTTTTAGTTGGTAATGAGTTATGTACATAGAATGGCTACCAGGTCTCCGACAATCAATTGAATCACTATGTTATTGAATAGCAATAATCATTATCTACGGTAATCCATACGGTCGAATAATTTTATTTATAAAACATGAAGAGAACATTGCCGTGGTCAGGAAAGAGTGATGTTAGGTTAATGAAAGTAAATCAATTGATTTATTATAACAAATATTTTTTCCTTTCTCGTTCAACTAAAAATATTTTACAATTCCCGCGCTTAACGACCTATCGCAATAGCATTAGTCTTTTGTGATCACTACTTAAATATTGGACACTGCTTGTTATTTTGCCTGAACTGGCATAAAATTCACCGTTGCACCTACTGTTTCTACATTTCTTTTAGCATTGAATGCAATTTCAAGTATTCTTGCACTACTAAATCTAAATAGGTCTATATTGTATTTGCAGCGGTAATATAAGAATGTCACGAGTATGGAATTGAATTACAAATATCTTACATATATGTTGGGAATAGATCACAGTGTGAGAGACATTTGCCGAATGATTGGGAAAAGGAATGTGTAATATGATGTTGTCAATCGTTTTGGAATTTAAATTCTCGTTCAAGAATTGTATCTCAGATTTGAAAATGCATATTATTTCTCCCCAGCAACGATCTGGTATACCTTCTCAGTATGACTTCTCTTTACATAAGAAAATGTCTCCAAATATCAGATAATCGCTGAGAATGAAAATTAAAGATGGAAAATACATACTCTTTTACTATGTGATAAATATTCTAAATTTTATTGTTAGGGGAATGAAACCTTCACATTGTATAACTTTTACTAACAATTGAAGATAATCATTTTATTGGTTTAAAATTCAATTGATCAAATTTATTAAATGGCTGAACAAAATGTAAGAAACAAATAACCACATTAAATTTTGCAATTAATTTAGCAAAATGGAAACATAAGTTTAACTATAATCGTTCATTATTATATTATTTGTTGAATTATAGAGTTGTAATTACATTGTTTGGTTACCCGTAATTGAGACATTTGTAAACGTGCAAAATATGGTACTAGATTGGTAGCGTATAATTATATGTTAAAATGTGTGATGAAGAATAGTTCCATCACTCCAATCCATCTACATACCTGTAGTGTTTTATTGCCAATGTTGATTATGATTTTTATTCACAAAACTGAAAACCTGGTGACTGCCACATTTGTCTGGTGACGGTCACGAAGTACTTAAAATTCCAAACAGTCATCATAATTTTTTTTCTTACTTTTCTATATATTTTATAATTTGTTTCTGTTGTTTCGGAAAACGAAGAGAAATAAAGAAAAAATTACGTTCAGTTATAAGGTTTTTATCCAACAAAATTTTCATTTCATATGCCTCTCATTGAAAGAGATCGAGACATAATAAAAAAATAAACGTTGAAGAGGGAAACCATTATAATTTTTGTATGTTTTATTATTTTTAATTCTTACTTTTGTCATTACACACCATACGGTTTGTATCTGCGCACACCTTTAGTATCTTTTTATAAACTATACATAGACGAAATATGCTTAATAAACGAATAATCATAAAATAAAAACACACAAATTATACAAAACTGGTGGATGCGTGAAATAAAAACAGTAGGAAAGTATAATATTTTATAATTTTGTTACAGTACACATAATAATTCATACTCTGAGAGAGTTTGGAAGAGGTAATACACAGTGAATTGAAGATAAAATCGTATTGCATTGTACTTAATATGTACGTATTTAATTGAAGTGATTCAATCTACAGTCAAATTGAACGGAGAGAGAAAGAAAAGGCATATACGCGAAATATCATCGTCAACACCCGTAACAAGATCAACACTTAATTCATTTGTTATATATGTGGCTGGTTATACCATTTCCAATAATGGTGTATTTAAACTTGTTTTGGGTAAAATTAAATGCGCTGTGTGTTGTATTTTATTCAATCCATTATTATATTTGTATTTATGAATTGAATGCGCAAATTGAATCATATTTAAAATACTGACGATCATATTAATTATGAAACAATTAGCAATAGCAGCAGAACACCATCGTAAGCAATATATGGTATCGTTACGATGTTTTATGTACAAAATATGTATATTTGAGCTTGTGGAAATCATAAATTTATTAAGTTAAAACCGAAATGAATTATTGATAAATTTCAATGATATACGATTCCACCAGATACGATAACAATTGATGGGCAATCGCTGATAGATGATGAATTTTTGCATTTCCTAATGTAAAACGATGTTTAATTGCGATATAATACTAAAAATATCATTTTACAAAATAAACTGTAAACCGTTAGTGATGTACAATTGATAACGATTATCGTAACGTGTCTCCGTCCACTGTCGCTATGGTTGTCGGTACTACTCACCGTTTTATATTATCTACATAATATTATATTATATTGTTATGTTTATAATCACTGGTTTTATCATGATTTTTAATGTTGCTCAAAATTGAAATTGTATGGAATTATAAATGACAATTCTTCGATGGGGGGAAGAATTGTAGTAATGAATTCGGTTTAATTTAATATCAATTTGATGTAGCCGTCGTTGTGCTTATCTGGTTCACAATAACATGAAATCGAATTTAGTGAGATAATGTAATTGAGCACTTTGCAATATTTACTTTGATTACAAAATATTTGATGTATTTTGAGGTTGTTAATGTTTTGAAATAGATCAGTAAATCACATAATTATTATATTTAGTACTAATAACAGAGGAATTAATTGATTTCACTTAAATCGATATATTATTGTTTATGACGAAATATACAGTTGGATGTATTCATGAAATGGCTACAATGAAAAGCGGTATATAAAATTTTCATACATTATAAATACCGGCGAATAATTTAAATCTTTTAAAGTGAATTGTACGGTTAAATGTTAATGACGAACGCTATGCTCCAATAGAATAAAAATAAATATATTAAAAGAAGAGAACGAGAGAATAAGACTCTTGAAAAAAAAGATGTACAAAGTTGAAAAAGAAGATGCATATCAATATAAACAGAAATAATAAGAATTGAACTGTGATTTAGGTAGTTAAAGGCGCAGATGCGAATGAAGAGGTAGGAGTTTTGTTGTTTTTCGGTGTTTGTGTATACCGAAAAAAAAAATCGAGATGAAATGAAGGAAAAAAATAAATGGATGAAAAGAATAAAATAAAAAAGAGAATGGGATTGAGAATATTGAGGGTGTCCGAGCGCACACGGAGACTCTGTGAAAGATTTTAAAAGACCATCTTTGATGTTATAATGTTTGTATGAAAAACAGATTTGGAATTGGATGTATACCTATCAAGGAATGAGAAATTCAGTAATGGTGGGGCGAAATGAGAATCAATATTCCCTAAAGGTGAGAAATTATGCTTTAAAATGAAACAAATGGAAAAATAGTAAAATAACAACAGTCGATTATCTTTATGTTATTAAATATTTCTACCAATTGAAATATGGAAATATCAGTTATGTATGTATTAATACCACATAGATTGATTATAAAATCTTATGTTTATGATTTTAAAGAGCCTGTGTATGCCATTTTGTAATCGCATTGTATTTTCTATAATGATTTACATTTACATTTCTCCTTTATTGCTGAAATAGCAAACTGGTTAATATACTTTAACAATAAATAAAATGGAATACAAGGCCATACTTAAAACATATTTTCTTCTCGAAAAAGGTACATTTTGAACTCAGTGTGTTCCATTTAATTCGTTTAGGAATTGCGAATACGTGTAACATAAAAGTAGAAAGAAAAAAAAAAACAGAAATTTTTTTTTTTTTTTTTTTTT
>JXOR01000114.1:112319-243880 GCA_001014335.1 Coboldia fuscipes | reverse complement strand
ACTTGCATTCTTTCTTAAAATTACTGTAGAAAGCGCCCTTTTTGCTTAAAGTGANCACAGTTGGTTAGTTCTTTTAATTTCGAACATTTTCTTCGCTTACTATATGGGTCTAACTCTAAAGACTAAAAGGGTATAGCCAAAAACACTAAAATGCGAATATCTCGAAACACGGATTTTACACTTGCATTCTTTCTTAAAATTACTGTAGAAAGCGCCCTTTTTGCTTAAAGTGAATTTTTTATCCGTTTCAAGACATATACAATCCGAAAATCATATTCCCCCAAAATCGATTTTTGGGGAGATTACAATATACATCTCTTCCAGTGATGTACAATAAAATCATATAACCCTCGCATAAAAACCACTGATAACAATAACTCATAATGGTTGAAAGAGAATAAAGAAAAAGAGTCGCAAACAAAGATGCGAAATAAATGATATCAAATAACCATACAGTACCATACCTGGGTACCAAATCCAAGACATTTGCTAGGTGCTAGGTGCTAGGTGCTAGGTGTATTTTTATTACAGCGGCATTGTAACATAAAATGTCAACAATCATTTAGCTTTTAGAACATATTTCCGTCTAATTTAATTCTAGAACGTCAAAGTTCTCGTCAAACAGCTTGCCCGATTGTCCAAAGTACATGTCACGTCCGATAATACCGAGTCTTGCTCTACTTGTATACGAAAGAACGCTAAACGACGTATGTTTATTCGCTGCTTGGGTACCACATCGGAACAAAAATACGATAGTTTCGGATCGTAAATACGAAAGACGATATTAAACGACGTTCTGGAGCTCATAAATAAAAAAAAACATACGATTCGTTTGCAACAAATTGTTATTTTTTAGTTGTGTGTACATTTTAAATTCCAGTTAATTGAGATATTTGCATAAACATTGAAGCTAGCACATCGCAGAATAAGTGTCGTTTACTTGGGACAAGGTTCTAGTTCAATTAGAAGCATTAGTATTTAGAAATAGAAACACCCGAATTGGGACTGATTACAAGAAATTTGTGATAAAAAAAAAGTTGGACGAGGAAGAAGAAGACGAAGAAGAAGTGAAATAAGGTGCATTGGAATGTAGTGGCCGCAAACAATTTGTTAAATTGGACTCCAAAATGGACAAGAACAAATAGAGAACCAACTTAGGGCCGAACTAAGTGTCGCATTTCAAGAGACCTCGAATCGTGGTAACTTACTCGATAAGTTTCCATAACTTGATTGCTGCCACTCTGGATATTATCAACTCCTAAAGTTTTTTTCTCTTCTTGGCATTATTACGAAAGATTTGCCTCCAAACTGATAAGAATTATGCCACACAGCCAATTTATTTCACTTTAAGATAATACTATTACAGTAATTGTGTTTAAATTTATAAAATTTACGTCTTAAAATCGTGAGACGTGTGTTAATGTTCAGAACATTGATTTAAGAAAATCTAAGAATTGAAGGAAAATTCAATGGATGCCATCATGTCGCATAATAATAACATGGTTGTGGTGAAAATCCTAAATTATTCGGAAAATGCATTTACCGATGTCCACTATAATCTCGAAGAAACCGCCGAAGATGTGTGCGAAAGACTTTCGCGTAACAATAGAATGAAACCAATATCGTTGGGTTTGTTTGGTTTAAAAAACCACAACGATGATGTTTACTTATGGCCGGGTGCTAAGTTACAACAAAATGTTAAATATGAATTCCGTATGCGGTATAAGGTAATCTATCAATATCATAACATATTAATTATGTGTTATCGGTACAGTTTTATTAAACACACCATGTATGAATTGATTGTCAATTATTTATCTCCAATTTAGGTGAGCGATTTATCGAATTTGAATTTACTGGACACAAACGCAGTTGAATATCTATATTGTCAAATTAAATATGATTTGGTAAATGATCGTATACCGGAGCTAAGGCAAAAACATTTGCAAAGTAAAATTCTTGGTTTGGGTATCAGCAGTATGTACTATGAGATGCTGTTAAACAAGGATATTACTCGTTCTAAATTGACTGGCCGTTTCAAAGAATTCTTTTCAAAGAAAATGATAAAAAAACATAATTATTATTTGCAATTTCTGGTACGAAAAAGTATTCGTAGTATAACGAATTTAGATGCAAATCCAGTGTAAGTAAAGAAATATATGATTTCTCTGAATAGAATATTTATTATCAAACAATAACAATTTTTTATTTTATCAATATTATAGAAACATAAGGGAATTATACATATCGGACATTATGAAGTATTCTCCAAATTATTTAGTTGAAATTTATAATGGACATACACGTGTTAATGGTAAACCATCTAAACCTGTTAAAATCGCATTTATGCCACCAAGTAGTTCATATTCATGTGGTTTATATAAACAAGACTTAAGTTCAAATGAAGTGAGTAAACATTTAATTTTATAATTATGCTCTACCATATCTTTTGAATCAATGTTCATTTTATTTATAGTGGGAAATGATTTCAACAATTGAAGAGATATACGCTATTATATTCGATAAAGAAAAATGTAAAATCGATATTGATACAAGATATTCATCGAAATTTACAATCCAAATGAAAAATATAAAAATCGCAGAATCTGTAATAAGTTGCATTACGCAATATTATAGGCTTCTTGTTAACTGGAGTTATAATTTATGTGATGCATTACGACCACCATCGTTAGCACGTTTAGTTGAATTAAAATGTCATGGGCCCGTTAGGTATGAAACACTTGTACTAATATTTAATTATTTTCTTTCAATTTAAATTAATAATAAATAATTTTCTATACATTAAATTAAAATTCAGCGGTCCATACACATATGAAAAATTGAAAAAGAATCAAAGTACAGCTGGAAGTTATACAATAAGACAATGCTCCGATTGCTACAACGTTTACTACATTGATATGATAGTGTAAGGATTTCATCTATAATTCATAATATTTATTATTCTGAATTTAGTTGTAATGAATAGTAATTATTATTCAATTTATTTCACATTACTTAGGTCAACGGAGATATTGAGTACTGACGATGAGTATAGTTCGTTTGAACGAATTGAGTAAGTTATATTTCATGAATAAATATTTATTATTGAAATCAATTGCCATATTTAATAACAAATTTATTGTAATTTTATTTTAGGCCATCAATATTTACATACAAAATACTATTCGATTCAAATAAATGGTTTATGAATATTGGTGATCAAAGGGAATCCTTTGATGATTTGACTGACGTTGCTAAATTTATACCGTTAAAGACTGAAGAAAATAATCAACGATTCTTATTGCCGCCTACAGAACATGGTAAGTTATCAGTCATATAATATTTTATATTTAGTATTTTTATTCATAAAATGTTTTATTTTAAAATGTGCGTACTATTATTACGATGATTATGTTTCATATTTAAATAATGAATAATTTTAGATAAGCCAACTACATTACTATTGTGTTTGCCACCCAAGGAACGGTTGGTGCTAGAAAATATCTCATTAGAAGTAATGAAACAAATGCGCGTTGAACCAACTAAAATTATAAATCAATCCAAGGAATTGAGACGGCATATTATTACTGAAAAATTAATTGAAAACGGTAAATTTAAGCAAATGAATGCTGATTGGATTATCAAAGAGAACGAGAATAAAATTGTTCCTGTTACATTAAAAATATTGGAATGCGCACAATATTTTTCCGCATTTGTGAAACTATCAGAAAACTGGGGCTATCTGTCATCACCCGATATCATTAAATTATATGGAATAACATTATCAAATCCATTTATGATGGTGACGGAACGTGTTCAACATGGTACACTTGATGAATTCTTAAAGCATAAACAACCAAATTTATCGTATGTATGCCGATTAGATGCTGTTAGTGCATTAGCCAAAGCACTTACTTATCTTGTAAGTATTCGAATTTATTTTATTAAAATTTGTATAAAAGCGTATCAAATAATTCAAAATGTTTTATTTCATTATTAGCAAAATAACGGAATGGTGCACGGATACGTGAGGTGTTCAACGCTCTCAGTGGTTGAGTATAAACATCCATCAACCATTACCGTACGATTAAGTGATCCTGGTTTTCATACGTGTGATGAGTCTCAGTGCGTTTTAATTATTTAACTATTTAATAGTTTTTCATTAATTTTATTGTTTCTAATTGTAATTTATAGGATTCCATGGGTCTCAACAGAATGTTATGATAACATTGAAAACGTACGTACAGATATGAATGCAGAAAAGTGGGCATTTGCAACAACCGTTTGGGAATTATTTACAAATGCAATATCACCCGATCCAGAAATATATAATGCTAAATATTTTCTTGATGGAAATAATCTACCAAGACCGGAGAATTGTCCAGTTGAACTTTATCGAATTATGTGCGAGGGATGGCAAAGAAATCCATTGAAACGTTTCCATCTCCGTAATATTCTACATAGGCTATTGATGACCCGTAAGTGTATTATAGACAATCATTTAAATGATAGATCAATAATTATTCATTGATTTTAATAGGCGATAATCCTAATTACTTATCAACAAATGATGAAGACAGTGAAGAAAGTGATATTCAGCATACCGCCAATTTGGGAATTGAAAAAAATGAACGTAGTGCAATTTTACCGTTAAGTTTATCATCAAATTACTTTAATACTGGCGAAATGATAAATGAAAGATTACCATATAAAGATGAATTATCACCAAACGATATAATTGATATGGATGATAATCAAACAGTAACAATACAACGTGAACTGGATCGTGTAAGTAAAGATACCTAATAGTTTTACAATGTGTTGAATGGTTGTCAACATTGTTTGAAATGTTTATCATTTGTATTCTAGGGAAACTTTGGTGTTGTATACCAAGGTATTATGGAGTCAATTAATGTTATCGATGTGGCAATTAAAAAACTACGGTTCCATAAGGCTGACAATCCCGATCAATTACGTGATGACTTTAAACGTGAAATTCAAATAATGAGAGAATTAGAACATCCAAATATAGTTAAAATATTTAATTATATTGAAGACAGATATATGATTGTTATGGAATTTGTGTCTCGCGGTTCTTTGATTAATCATTTAAGACAAAATTGTCACAATTTAAAAGAACGAACGTTAATTAAGTTTTCATTAGATATTGCTAAGGTGAGTAATTGTATTAATTATGGATAAATGCGATTATTTATTGATTTTGTGCTTAAATTTTTGAATATAGGCAATGGAGTATTTAAGTAAAAAGAACATCATACATCGAGACTTAGCAGCCAGAAATGTGCTTGTAGATTCCAAGGAAACATTAAAATTATCTGATTTTGGATTGTCTCAATTAGCTAATAAAGACGGATATTATACTACAAAAACACGTCGAGAGATTCCATATAAATGGTAAGTAATTGATAACGGTTAATTATGTTGTTAATGTAGTTATCAATTAATTTTTAATTAATATTTTAGGTATGCACCAGAAGTATTAAAGGAATCCTCAAAATATTCAATTAAATCAGATGTTTGGTCGTACGGTGTAACACTATTTGAAATATTTTCACTTGGTCGTGAACCAGATTTATTAACAACAATAAATAACAATATAGTACATGCGATGGCATGTGAATTAGAAAATGGTAAACGTTTAGCGAGACCAGAAAAATGTAGTGAAAAAATCTATCAAAGATTAATAATGCCATGCTGGGAATTGAGACCAATGGATCGGCCAAAATTCAGTTCAATTATAAAAATAATTTCTGATTTATCTGGTTAATTCAGAGAAAACTCATATAATGTTAAGTTTATAAAATGCATTTTACATTTTTGTTTTGCAAGAATTAATTTAAAATTTGTTATATAAATTAATTTTAGTGAAAATAGAAAAACTATGGATAAATGAAATTAATTTTATACTATCGTTTATATTGATATCAAAATTGAAAGTTATTTTATATTTTTTTTAAGTTTATACTCGTTTAAGAGAAAAATGTTTGTGTAATATTAGTTAATAAAAACTAATAAAAAATTAATCGCATTAGATTGTTTATGTGAATTAACGTTAATGATTACAAGAGGCAAATTATATGCATAATAAAAATGTTGGAAATTGATTAAATTATGTGATTGGTCGTTTTGTTGTACATCACTCTGTGAGAGATGTATATTGCATTCACCCCAAAAATCGATTTATGGAGACTATATATGTCATGAAGCAAATAGAAAATGCATTGTTATGAATAAAGGGTGCTTCTATCCCATGTCCGGTGACCGCTGATATTTCACCATTATATTAAGGACACCAGTTTTCCAAATGCAACGAAATTTGAGCAGACGATACTTCATATGAAGTAGAATATACAGACTAAAATTGATCACCTTTGAACAAAAATTATGGATGACTTTAGAAGGATTGAAAATTTAAGGTCGAAATATCTCCAATAGGTGATACGTATCTGCATATGCAACAACTCTACTATTACGATGTTATTAAAATTGATTTGGATAATTTTTGCTATTCTGCATACAGTTTACCATTGTCATTACTATTCTATTGCAGCTCTTATGTTTTTTTTGGGTTTCGCTTGGTTTTAATAACAATTCTAATCTACGTAAATTTATAATACCGTGATAATACTGTGTGAATCGTTTGCAAAAAAAAAAGGCAATAAGTAGATATTAAAATACGATAAGTTAAAATAAAGGATTATCGCACCTTTTTAAAATTTCCTTGCATCATCAATTAAATAGATAAATGGATATTTGGCCATTATAATTACAAAAACAATGGATTTATTATGACGGTGTAGCATTAAAATTATTATAAGTTTAGATGTTTATCTTTAACATTTTATTTTTTGTTTCAATCCTAAAGGATTTTAAACTGATAATTAAGTTTGTATTCAGAATATTTCTTCTTTTGTTTTTTATTTTTTTTTTTAAATTAATATTACGTAAAGAATTATTTTTAATATTAAGATAATTGTTTTTTGAATACCAAATATTTTAATGCACAGTTGACTATATAAAGGGTATAATATTTTGATAATAACCATAGTAAACTTATTGTCTGTTGAACGATACACCCAATCTAAGATGGAGTTAACTATATACAATACAATTCGTCTAGCAATATTTTTAACAATTTTATCAACTTGGATTGACCTCAATGTTGCCGTGGTAGGTGTTACAAATAAAATTATGATTTGTTTTGTCCTATTTTAATATTAATCGTTTTTATAGAGTGCATCAAGTTCAGCAGCAGCTGGTGTTGCACAAGGTGGCGGTCTTGGATATGGTGACAATAATTTAAGATATGGTTCACCTTATGATGTTGGAGCTTATGCTAGATCTGGTGCAGCATATGGCGGTGGCTATAATAATGGAGGTTTACCGCCAATGTATAACAGAGGATACTATGGAAGAGGATACGCCGGTCCTTCACCTTATGCACAAGGAAATTATTATAATGGCCCAAGAAATTATCCTGTTGGAGGTGCATATGGTCACTCGAATTCATTAGGCTACGGATCTGGTGGAGTCGGTTATGGTGCAGACCAATATTACGGATCTGGTAGTGTTGCTAATGCTGGTGGATACGGAGTTGCCTCAGGCGCAATAGGAAATGGATATGGTGGATACGGATCTAATAATGGTGGTGGTGCTGTTGGTGGTGCTGCTGCTGGTGCAGCTGCTGGTGCAGCTGCTGGTGCTGCTGCTATTGGTGGTGGTGCTGTTGGTAGTGGTGCTGTTGGTGGTGCTGCTGCTGGTGCTGCTGCTGGAGCTGCCATTGGCTCAAGGGGATCTGCTGGATCTTCTGGTATCAGTGCCAATAACGATCGTGTACTTGCTAGTAAAAAAGTAGGTTCAAGTAACGCACTTCTCGATGCTGGTTCATCCGGACTTGTAGCTGGTAAAAAACATGAAAATAACGGAATGAAAATACTCCATAGTGTAAAACACGGTCAACAATATGGTGGTAACTCATTGAGTAAATCCCATAAATCATCAAATTCAGGTAGTAAATTTAGCGGTGAGACCAATAACTCTTCATCATCTGGAGATCTCAAAAGCTCAAATAGTAACTATAATGGAGGTGGTTCCATGGTCAAAGCTGCAGATGTGCAAAGCAGCAATGGAGCATCAGGTTTAAAAGCAAATTCAAATTCACTTAAGGGCGCTAAAAATAATAATGGTGCTGGTTCCGTTTATGCAAGTGCCAATAGCAAAGCTGAAGTTCATAGTCATTAATATGACAATTTTAATGACAATTAATAATGTTGTTAAGCGAACAAAAATGAGAAAACCAAATCAAATTACTCAAAGCGATTTGAAATTAAGCTTAAGAAAATTAATTAATTTCTATATGTAAACTGTATTATGGACTACTACTACTCCATCAAATGGTAATGGGTGCAATAAAATTCAGCAAAAAAAAAAAAAAAATTAAATCAGATTTATTATTTTCCTATTTATGTTGTTTCAGTTCTAAATAATTTAACGAAATGAACGATGGATTGTATTTAATTGTGACTCTAATATTAAGACATTTGCATAAGACATATGCAAGACAGGCAATATGTAACTAATCAATTCGTTACCATTATGTAACGAACTTAATTACAATCAATTCAAATTTTTATTTTCAAATCATAAATTACTAATAGAATAAGAATTCAATTAGAATGGTTTCTCAATAGCGATATTTATCAAATTACACAAATTGTATATCTTCATTATAGTAATTGATATGAAGGATGAGTCAACGAGAATTATTCATTCTTTTTCAAAAATATTAATTTGTAGCGAATGACCTAAATTGACTATCCAGAATAGTACATACTTTTGCTTTTAATAATATCCAAGTTATCATACTAAAAAATACGGATTCATTATAATTTCTTTCGTCATAGGATTGATTGAAATGAGAGGAATGCATTTATGACAAAATTTTAGTGAAATGAAATAAGAGGTCTGCCTATCGGCCTCTTTCCCCAATATGGGATGTTGTCTCGGACTATCCTGATCAATGACCAATGACCAATCCTTCTGCTTACGTACTTGTTCCATTCTTTGCGCCTCTTTCTAATAAAATTGTTGATAGTGGAGGAGTCTGACCTATCTTCTTCTTAGCGGATTCTCCACTCTCAGTGGTATTCTGTTTGACTCCTCCAATATATCCTCCTTATCACATCCGTTGTGAACAGCATCCTTCGGGACATTACTTCCCTGACTTTTATTCCAATAAATTTTTTTATTGCTTAAAGTAATTACTTGATGATTTATATGGTATCTTAATTTATAACATTATTACTATTTTATCGTCGATTATAGAATTTTTTTTTGTGCGTTGATATTTATAAAACGGAATTAATATCGTATTACGTAAAGCGTAAAATTTATTAGTAAATAAGTCAACTATTTTCTAACACTATAAATATGGTGTTACACGTAAATAATTGTGAAATTCGTCTTTAGATTTTCAACAGTGCACATCAAATTTATTTCAACGATTCGATTGTTCTTTTTTCGATTCTATTTTGTATGTGTGAATAATTTATAATGAATTTTAAACAGTGTTTCGGTGGCACAATATTAATTCTTTTATATGGATTACCAAATATCAATTGTAAATTAGTAAGGATAATTGTTTAAGAATACTAGTTGTAATCAAAATTCAATAAATTTTCATTATTTTTTTGGTTACTAGGCAATAGATGGAATAACAAATGATGTAGATGTGTCAGGAAGTGAAGAAGAAATTGGTAAACTTAATAAGATTTTGGTTCAATTTTCAAGAATTTGATTGTAACAATATTGTACATCAATTTTTATTTTTGTTTTATTATTTTATAGATCATTCTTATGCATTGAAATCTCATAGTCCTGAACCAGTACAATCTTCTAGTTTTGTTAAAAGTCTTAATAGTTTAGCGACACGTGTAAATAGTGAAATTGGTAAACAAATGACACCATTTATGAATGTTCTAGATCCAAATAATAAAGCCGTTGAAGCAATTAATCGTACATTATCGGAATTTTCATTATCATTACCAACACCAAAACGTATTGCTGAATATTTAAAGAGTGGTGAAGCATCAAAACCATGGGATACATTCATTAAACTGTTATTTTCACGCGATGTACTTGTTAGAACAATTGATGCAGCTGGCGGTGGTGTTGATGGTTTAATTACATTACTTGGCGGTAATACAGCTAATTCAAATTATTTACGTGAAAAATATAAGAGTTCAGGTGGAAATACAACAAAATTAGCTGACGATATTTTAAAAAATATTGATAAAGCGGGTGGTGGAATACGTGGTGTTGTTAATTTATTAAAAGGTGATTTGACACGTGTTATTAATGCTGTTGGCTCATTGACCAATGAAATTAAAACCAAAGAATTACCATCTACTGATAATATACAAACAACAAGAAAAGTAGAACTAACCAATAATAAAAATGTAACTTCCCTAAACGCATTCGTTAAAAACAATCAAATAATTAGTATGAATCATTGATAATACTAAATCGAAAATTGGTAAATAAATGTATGAACAATGGTTAAAGAAGATTAAATTGTAATAGTGAGAGTACTTAAAAACAAAATTATAAAATATACATTCCACATTAGAAGAGAAAAAACGATAAGAACACAATTTATTATTGGAATAGCAGGAATTTTTTATTATTGGATATTCATAAATAAATGGGAAATGATAATAATAAAATGCCCAGTAATAATGAAGTGTTTATATTAAATAAAATATTTCTTATTTAAATGTATTCCTTTGCGAATATATAGAGATTTTCTTAGACCCATTTTTAGATATCATATGCACTTTATCTAATAAATGTTTATTTTAATTAGAAAGAATATAGAGAGAGAGTTTCCGTTTTGCAGTTAATTGATAGTTACATTATGAATCTCTTAACTATTGCTACACTTAAATATTAATGAATCTCAGTAATGAGTGATACCATTATTGAAATTAATTATTTGTTTATACATATGATCTTAAAATTACAAACAGCTGTATATAGAGAGAAGTCATTATTTAATGAATAATAGTTTGATGTGCAAACACCTAAAAATTCCATTAGCAATTCTTATTTTACAGGTGTGTTTCAGGATTCAAGGTCCGAGGTTCGGAAAATTATTATTTGATTTCGGGTTTCATACTAATGCGTTCAATTGCTCATTAATATGAATTATGATTTCTTGTTGTACATTACTGTAAGATGTACATCTAAGATTCCTAATTGATATCGTATCATGTAGGCGCTTTAAATTTACTACAACTTGTTGTAACGCTAAATTGTATTAAAATTGCTAAACCTAGAAGCATATTGGAGATTCTAATAATTACAATGTCGTATCATTTCGAATCCTTCGTCTGAATTGTGCACCCTTTTAAAATGCATGAACGGCAGCTATGTGAATGTGTGTGTCATTTGGGTGCCATATAAATTCATTCGCTTTCAACCGCCCCCAATCTACAAATGAATTAAATTCACAAGAAAATCATTGTAGAAATAACATTTCAATTAAACAATTTATCTATCTATAACTGAACGTTGTTCCGTTCAAACTGCATGTACACAGTGTGTAAACGCCACCTTGTTTTTCGCATAACGTCATCATCTTGAAAATCACGTGTATCCATTTTCTCCTGAACTTTCACGTTCCAAAACATTCTCGGTAGTTAAATTTTATTTCTTCCTGGTGGTTCCTCCAATAGAAAATTCTGTGGGGAATACCATTTTCAGTCATTAACATCATATTGGCTATTCAGTTTAAATTTTAATATTAATTGAATTTGAAGAAGATACATTTGATTTTAAGAAAGAACTTTCGAAATTTTAAATTGTTGTTACTTTCTTCTGTTCCAAACCGAATGAAAAATAATTGAAATCAAAGCTCATTCAATATGTAAACTTACGAACAGAGGGCGCTAATTCATCACATGAAATAAATTCAAAATTTCCATTGCTGATTTCTAATTTAAATTCTCACATTTTGTTCAAAATAAATTTAAATCCCATGTTTTACTTTTCTGTCCTATTTAGGGCTATTAGTATACGTTTATCACTACAGGTTTCACTATTAATTAATTACTTACATTAATCTATATTTATCCAGAACCGTTCTCTATTCGTTTCTATACAAAGCTCTCTCTTTCCAGTTATAGATTCTTTGTGCTTACGTATTTATTTGCATCTTCGAGCACTTGGTCATTCTACGTAAGTCTTCGCCTTCTTTTTATTCTCAATAAATAACTTTATCTTTATCTTATATTTCATGTTCTATTAGTTGTACTTCCTCGGGAATTCTAACTGTATGGCCTAACCATCTTAGCCTAACTATTATAAGTATGTGTTAAATATTACTTCTTTAGTTTAATTACTGTATCTAATTCTATATATATCTGAGGTTTCTTAAAAATAATTGATTAGTTAGACTAATTTTTAGGTCTCACAAAGTAGATAATATGTTACAGTGTTATGTTCTGGTCGTTTGAATTTAAAAACAAAATGATCCAAGTCTAGTAGAAAAATCTTAAAATAATGAAACTATTATCAACTAATGAATGGATAACAATTGTTTTTATTTAAACATAACTCTCGGACTATGTAGATTCATTAAGTACAAATTCACTGAACTAATCACTGAATGAATAAATTATGCAACTAACTTTCAGTTGTTTCATAAGTAAATAATGTCAAACTAAAATGTTTATTTCTTTTCTCATTTCATTTTTATCTTAATGAATAAAAAGCAGTGATAACAACTATAGGTAGTTGTCATTAATAATTTCCGTTTTATATACGAAATAAAGTAAAAAATTTAAAAATAAAATAAAACTTCTTATGAATTGTTAAACACATTCATCAAATTGGTGACAGAAATAATAAAGTTGATGAAGTATTTTTCATTCTCATCTTTATTATCTCTGTTCAGTTTATTTTATTTTATTTTTAATTTAAGTAAAGAATAAACTTTTTACTTAACACACAATTACTTTTCTGTTTTTTTTTTTTTATTTCTTATTTTAACTAACTTGATATTTCAAACGGTTTCAAAATCAGTGCAACAATAACTTTTTTTTTTTCTTAAATCATTTGAATATGTATCAGAGAAAACGTACAAATCACGAACATAAAGCGAAAAAAAAAAAATAAAATTCTCTTAAACAAGAGAAAAAGAAAATGGGAAAAACTAAGAACTTTTGTCGTCCTATTAATTTGCTTTAAATACAATTACGATAGTATACAAGTGAAAAAAAGAAGCATTTTCTTCTTATCTTTATGGCGACCGTTTATTTTAAATAATACAACCGTAATGGTTAGACGCGCGGGATTTTAGTCCGTATTTTTTTTTGCTTTGTGGGGTTTTATTATAATATCTCAATCCATCATATTACATAGTATGTTTATGTTCATGTTTAACAATCACAAGAAAAGAGAACAACAACAATAACAGAAAGTCCACAACTGAAGAACACAGCTAATGATAATATAAGCTCCGTTACCAGCACCAAATACAATGTTTTATGTGGTGGTACACACAGTATAACAGGGGTAAAGGGACTAATTCATGAAATCGACATTTCTACCCGGTTAAATCATAAATAATAGGACAACTTCACTGATATGATATCAATCTATTCACATAAGGCAACACCACTGCCAATATGAGGACATAAAACGGCGTTTTTGAATACCGAAAACAAAAACTTTTAAGCTAAAAAGCACATCAAATTGACGGTGTTTTTGTTGGTTTTTTTGTGTGTTTCTTTCGTTTTTAACTTTAGCTAAAACCTGCCATCATAGTCGAACACTATGGAATTGAGTATGAATTCTCGTTTTTATTTTTGCCTATAGATGAAATATATTGAATATAAATCTAACAATAGTAACAAAGGATATTACGTGCTAAGGAAAAGAATATTATTCAAATACCACAAAAATACCCCCGATTTTCTAGTGATATTTTGTTTTTTTAACTGGCTGGTTGGTATGTGATGTGCTTCGGGTATTAAAATTGTTATTTTGTAATGTTATAGGAAAAGGTATATGTGATAGATTGAAATGGTACAAAAATCTGGTGGATTTAAGATCATTTAGATACGATTGTTCCGTTTACCTTTTTTGGTGCTCATACCCCACCCAAAAACCAAAACACTTTACATAATATTTTGTGCTGTATAGATTTTTAGTATTTTTCTTCTAGTTTGTTCACAATGATTTTTTTTTTTTTCATTTATATAATACTTTTCTTTTTGCCATTATTAACGTGTTTTAAATGGAAATTGTTTGAAGAAAATGTATTTTGTTTTGAGTATAACGTTTGTCTAAATGTGCTGAGAATGTGTATTCAAAATAGTTTTATAAAATAACAAAGGAACATAATCACCTGAATGATTTTAATAGCTTTATTATGGTATGGTTTGTAATATCGTGTATGTGGTGCGTTATTCAATCTTTTTTTTTCTTTAAAATACTTTCCTTAAGAGTAGAACGAAATATTTACTCTGTATTCGGTTGGTTTTTTTTTGTTACAAATCACATTATACCAACACGATAAGATATAAAACAATGAGTCATTAATGAACTTTTCTTTAACCGGTTTTTTTGCCATCAGTGAGCTATTCATCAATAGAGGATTCTTTGTTTGATGGAAATGAGATACCAGAAATATAGAAAAACTTTAGAGTTTAGTGAAACAGGTGAGGTTGGGTGTAATTGTGAAACATTTTCAAGGCTCATTAATAGTGATGTGTGGTCAACAATTGACAGATAAGAATAATCACTTTACTGTTTATTACTAAACAGACGTGTTAAGTTTCTGTGTGGGATATTGTGACTATTTATGTAAAACTAAACAGAAATAATTAATTTAGATTTAAAAACAAAATGCGCAACAACTAAAAGGTCTCAACTGTATTTAAACAACAGATTACGAATCACCATAAGAGAATCATGTAAATTTCATCCAATTACAATGTCCATGTATTATTCTTCATCACACTTAGCAGATTATCCTTCATTATTTACTATTTTCATAGAACCCAAAAAAAAATGAAAGTATTGAAGCATAGAGATAAAGAATTTTCATGTAAATTATATTATATTCATATAAAATCATATTATAACAACGAGTTAGTATGATGTTTGTGTTTGTTATCACCCAAAAGAAACCAAAAAAAAAAAAGCTCAAAAATTATGATTGAATAAAATGAAAACCAGAAAAGTGTTAAAAATCGCCTTTGTTGTTCATATTTTCTGTTTTCATCGTTCAATGTGAAGTGATACAAAACCCAAGTGTATGCAAAGATGACCCTTAAAAGCAAAGGGGATGAATATTTATACGGTTACAACTCATTGGTAATTGTTTGCAAATATGTGACCGACTAACGAAAGAAAAAAAAAAACGAAATGTATTATCAAAATCAAAATATAAAAAAAAGGTATGACACGATTGTGAACCATAAAACATGTTGACGGTATACCCATCTTGTTATACCTTCAATACTTAAAGAATAACTAAAATGATGTTACAGACATCCTTTTAACTATACCATATCGCCATGGTGAATTATTTTTTTTTCTTTTACAAATAAATCGGTTACAGTTTTTTTTTTTTTTATAAAATTACAAAAAAAGACATCACCAAATGATTTCTCAGAATTCAAACATCCGTTAGACAAAAGTGTTTAGGTGACCGAATTGATTCGAAGATGAGCTTAAATGAAAAACTAGAATTGAAAGCACAACAAGTATTCTTTAGCGCCAAAAAAAAAGAAAAAAAAAGAATGAAAATAACAGAAAAATGTTTCCATCTGGCATCAAAATATTCGTTGATACTGTGAAACAGTATGGTACAGAGTGCTTTTAGATAACGACTTCAAATAATATAAATTTTATGTAAATTAGAGAATTTCCCTTCTTATATTTTGATATTTTTGTCATGTACACGGAATATAGAAAACAAACGACAGTTACACAAAACGACAACATAACAGATCGGAAAGGATATGAATGAAGTCAAAGTTAACGACGCGTTTTGCAGTGGCTTCAATATTACACAGAGAAACAAAACTGAATCATTTGCTTTCTTATTCTTGTTTTGTGAACGAATTAGAAAATAGAAAACCGTATTGAGAAGAGTATGTCATCAGTATATTTTTAAGTTGATCAACACTTGTATATTGGTACGTATGTCTATACGAAATTAGCTTATCAATAGACAAAAATGTTTTACCATTGGAAAAATGTTAAATATGAAAATTAGGTAAGAGAACGTGTACCAATTATTATTCTAATCTCTATGTAATTTAAAATTGTTCATTTATTCATAACGTGATTACATGTTATGTGTTTCAGTGTGTGTTTCGTTTTTCATTTCGATCATTTTTGGTTTACCAGTTAGTTTCTACAATAATAAAGTTTTTCTAACTAATATCAGAGTTAGCTCATTCTAAAAGACACCAACTCAACTAAGAAAAGAAATAGCTGGCAACAAGTACAAAAATTCATATAAAAATATTCTGCTTGAAAAATGTTTCCTGTAAGTTCCTATGATGTATTCCTGTGAGCTCCAATGTCAGTAGCAATTTAAAAAAAAAAAACAATACACGATAACGAATGACTTTCAAATAATTCGATCGAATTGAATTCAAATAATAATACTAGCGTCAGACGGAAGGTGGACGAAAGAGGTTATGGAGTTGAGGCCGCAGAACACCAGGCCAAGAGGTCGCCCAGCCAGTAGATGGCGAGACGACATAGTCAGGACGATCGGCATGAGTTGGCAACAGCTGGCAGCGAATAGAGAAGCAGGGAAAACAAGAGAAGAGGCCTATGTCCAGGAGTGGACGTCAAAAGGGTTGTAATAAAAGAAGAAGAAGAATAATAATACTGACAATCTATCACACAACTTAGTATTATTAAATTCAGATTACTAAGTTAATTTTCAACAACTACAATTGTATTTTTAAATGATATATATTAAGCACCGTTATATACTTTCATTTAAATTATGACCAATCCATTATTACTTTATTCTTTTTCATATTGGCAAAATTGGCTAATTCTTTAATGTAACTTAACACAGCACATCAATATTAACTATAAGAGAACGAACAAAACAAAACAATTAGTTAAACCATTCATTTATATTAAGAGATGCCGATATCGTTAATTTTTGGACCATAAAGATTTTTATTATTATTGTAATACTAACAATTCGAGATTTTACAATATTATCATTCTATGGTCACTATTTTGTCACAAAGTTTGTCATTCGGCTGATGTTTGCCGTCAATGGAAACACTTGGACAATTTAAACGAAAAACCAAGACATAACTTAAATCGAAATGCAAACTCAAGCAAAAATTCTAAATAATCTACTAATAAAATAATTCAAAATCAAATGATAAATTGATAGTAGTACTGCCTTTAGTTTCCAATCACAGTGACAACATTCAGATTCTTCCGAATATATTGCTTTACAATTATCCATCAAACGAAGTCAAAATGATAACTTGATCGTAATAGATACCGTTGCTGGTACTAGTATGTTAAATATAAATAAAATTATATTGGACTGCTATAACTGAATGGTTGATAAGGTGAATTTTGTACATTTTGTTAAACCACCAAAATCCATTAGTCACTCCTCAACTTGACTGTATTAATAAAATTGCACTTTAATTAAACGGCGATTCAAATTTAATTAAATTATACATAACAATCATAAATAATGATAATTACCATGTGTTAATTAATATTTTATAGATAAAGGGGATATAAGTTATAATCAACTATTACTATTCATCGGTTTTTCATATGAGTATATGGTTTCAGTTCTGTTTTGTTAAAAATAATTATAATTTTTTTTTTTTTTGTTCAACATTAATCGTTTATATTGTCCAGTATCAATTGAATGTATATCGATAGCTGAACATAAGTATAATCATAATATCATTTTAATCCGTTTATTATGCGGTTATTGTTCACACATTCATTATTTCTGTATTCAATGGTATTATTAACAATTTGTTATTTCCATTAAATCCAACAACACTGTTGACGTATTTTATCATTTTTGGTGTAATGTATAGTATACGGATACAGAATTCTTTAAATATATAAATTTCTCATTCATTTTAATTAAAATTATGGTAAATTTATAATGTAAATTCATGGACATAGCGAAGAGGAAAAGAATGGAATTATCATGTTAACAAACAACAGCATACTAAAAACAATAGGAGATAGTTAGCCAACAATAATTTGGCCAAGAAGTCATCCTTTAAAAAATGAAAGGAGTGCTGGACCAGCAGTTTTGTAGATTATTTCAAATAAACAGTAAAATGGTTTTCTCAACGTGATTATAATGATGAAATTTATAAGAAGACTTATACTTTAATGAATCAAAAAGAATTAGAATATTTATTTCTTAGAAATTTAATTGATTTAATAGAAGGAGTTTATTTTACTTTTACTGGATTTTCAGAAGAATTGTTTGATAAACTACATACACATGATGTTTGTAGACAGATAAATATAATTTATGTTGATATACAGATTGTTAAACATTACAAGATCATGATTTACACACTACCTGCAATATTATTCAGTTAAAAGTACTCTAGGCAAATAAATTTCAATTGAAAATCATGTCTACAACAATGCACCATTCGACATAGAAAAAAAAAACAAATTTTCATAGATATAAACGATCTACCTTTGCAATTGTTAAAGATAAATCGAGAGAGTAAAAAAAGAATGTAAATTATTGTAATAATAAACATTTATTTTTATCGTGTGCAATTTCAATGACTGCGACAATCTACTAGAAAATAAAGTGAGTTTTTACTATATTGTCTCATCGTTTGTAAACTCATGAAAATATTTCTTCTTTGCATGTTGTTGTTATTATTTTATTATTCAAGTAACCAATACCGTAAAGTGAATCCATATAGAAAAAAAAAAAAGAAAGTCATTGATATCAGAACATTGGATGAAACAAATAAAAAAAAAAAAAACAGGAGAAAAGTTAAGAATAATAATGAAAATAAGTTTCAATGATTTCAAATATCCATTTTGTGGTGGCTTCAATATCATTGAAACATCAACTGTTTTATCTTTCGTTGAAGTAAAAGTTAAAAGGAAACAACAACAACAAATAGAAAACAGAAAGAAGACTTTATATAGAATTGGGGTTTTACTGGATTCATTGATATATCTTACTACCCCATTCATTTGATCGGTTTCATTCTCTTCAAACCAATTCCGTTGTTACCAAAAAGAAAAGAAATGAAAAGAATATTTCTTTTACTATTATTTGTCGAAATACATTTTATTGATATCACATGTGATGTTATAACAATAAGAATGACAATGTTCTATGTAGAATGAAAGAATAAAAAATAAACTCCATTCTGTGGTATGAGATACTAGAACAGATAATAGTGGATGAGTATCGCGTTCTAACATCGCGGGCGTTGGTATCTATAAAGATATTGGTTATTCCTTTTTATTCAAACACAAAATAGTAGAGTTGTAGAACAGTAGAGTCAAGTTGTGCATGGGAAAATGAGAAATAATGTGAATTGTATATGAAAGCTCAGAGAAAAGTGTATTGATATGAGCTTAAAGGGTTCAAATGGGGTAAAAGCAATTCGATTAATTTCCCATATTGCCAGTCAGTGAAACAAAATAATCCCACTTTCTATATGTGTTAGAAATCACCAGTATTCAAGTAGAAAATATTTTATAGAAATACTAAGGATCAAATGAAATTGTAATTGTTGTATTGGAAACAATTCGAAAGTAATCGTAAACAGTAGAAGGATGATACCGTATAACAAGATAACATTGTCGCCTCTACTACCTCCCATCCACAATAAAAATCATAAAAGAGCATTAGAATATCTCATATAGAGTAACATAGAGACAATACAATTATTATTCATTGATTTTGAATTGGGTGTTTGGTCTGTATATATCTAGATATTTTAGTACATCAATTGTATGGATAGAAAATATTATGTTTAGACTATTGAAACTAGTGATAAACGGAATTAGTGTTACATATGGTTGTATTGTTGAAATTGATATAGGTTACATATCCGGTTGATATGATATTTATTGAGAGAATGAATAACAAACACAACTGTATCATACTTAATTGTTTCCCCCCATGAGACACACCAAAAATTTTAGGAATATTATAATCGAAAGGATGGGGTGGCTGGACGGCTAATATTGTAACATAAACGGGTTAAATTTTGTACCAAATGATATGCTAAATAATATTTTTGGTGGGAATACATATCGTAATGTTAACCATAAAATATCAAATATACAGATGAATATGTAATATCTTGTCGACAAATTTGTTAAGAGGATATGTTTTATCAGAATCAAAAACATAATTTTGACCAAATTGATTAAATAACTAAAACATAAATTCCAATATTAAATATTTCTAATTATGATTTAAGCATAATGTTATACAATTGGTATTATGATCATTTCAAAACCCTTAATGTGTATTATTTTGTAATACACCATAAGATACATTTTAATTGGATTTTCTATAAAATTTATAAATACACATGATTAATTGTTATTTCAATTTAAGGGATTTTGAATTTAAATTTACTCAATTATTTAATTTAATACTGGACGATTAGTATTAGCTGAAGAGAGTGAATAGAATTCTATAATTGAGATCGGAATTAAAATTGAGGTTATCGGTGTTGAATGAACGATAAGTGATATGCAGAGTTATTTCAAAAGAACGTTTTGTAATCTTTCTGAAAGAAGTGAGAGAAAGCTGTAAGCTAATACGCTGGCGTTAAGCCTGTGAAGTTATACTTCAGATATCCGCCATATTGTGATAGATGTGCAATCAAGTGATATATGTTTCATTCACTCATCTTGATATTATGAATGCTTTAGTATTTTAATTTCACTTTGTATTTTATTTATTTTATTTTATTTATTTCACTTTAAATTATTAATTTCTTTTTTAATGGTTTATTAATTTATTTCATCTAACAACTGTTATTTGTTATTAGCTTATATATTTTTCAGTTTATATTTATTTTCAATGCACAGAATATCATCTAATCACTACTGTAATTTTCATTGAATTTCATTTTAGAGTATGTGTTTATTGTAATTGTATTTTATGTGTCTGACGCTATGTCACTGTTAATTCTAATTCACCAATAATAATTCACTGTTCCAAACATAACAATCAATTTATTTAAATTCTATGCTAATTCTATGCTAATGCTAACCTTTGATCTAATATATGATTAACCGGTATAGTTAGAAAAATTCTAACAACTGCGCCAACTATATGTTGTGATTTAAATAATGTTCGGTATAGAATCAATTGCCAATGAATTAAAAAAAAAATTAGTTGTTTCGAGCAATAATACTTATAAGAATAACTGATCTTGACAAAATGCCATGGTAATTGTTCATCAAGGTTAAATGTGTGACAAACAGGCCACGCATTGATTCACTTATACAGCAATTTTTGTGAATCAAATATTCAGATTAACTTTCTTAAAATTCTAAATGGAATTTCGATATCAAATAATTTTAATTTCAAGTATCTTCTATTTATTATTAAGTAGATATTATGAATTCTATTGTGTAAATTTTAAAACTGAGATTAAAGTAAATCTGAATTGAACAAAGAAATTGTAACAATTCAAATTGTACTGAATTGTATATCAACATATGGAATCACTTGATCACTTAATAACTGATCAAGTATGTGACTATTGCATTGTCACCATATTATAACATCAGTTTCTTGTCCTTATCTAATTATAATATTTATCTTTTGTGTATTTGTAGGTGAGATCAAAATACTAAAATTTTGTTATTTTCATACGGTTCTTCAATTCGTGCAAGTTAACAAGTTTATTTGATTTCGTTGTGTACGTACATATAACTTTAAATCCAATGGTATTTGAAGTATCCTGTTATTGGTTGATTATTCAATTATTAATCCAATAATATTACTATCGCATAATACTATCACGTGACTATTATTAAAAAATGTCGCGAATTAAAGTAAATTTGTTTACATGAGACAAAGTTAAGGATCAAGTTATTCCAATTAGATGAACAATTAACATAGGCTATATCTTAGAATGAATCTATTCAGTTCACATGTAATTGTTGTTTTTTGGTGTACCAAATTGCGGATTAAAGTCAATATCAATCAACATTATATCCGTTGCTCATAAACACTAACAGTTTTTTTTTAAATAAAACGTTAGGGATTGTAATTACAAATATTATTATTCAACTGCCCTTGTTTGATCAATAATATTATAATGTAATATCATTAAATCGATAAGTATAAATAATTTACATTGCAAAAAAAACGAAATCACGAGTTCGTTCACATGTTACAATAATGTTGAACGTTTTAAATTCCCAGACAATAATGAATTCGTTCAACTTTCAACCACAGATAATCGGATAAATTTTTTTTTTGTTAATTCTTCGAATGAATTTATCATTACATCAAACAAAATAATAATTTTGTTGATTAAAATCATAAAATATTTTAAAGTACATCAATTTACCAGAATTATCAATTGAATGTTTGTTGTACATTAACAATTATGGAATTTTAATTGAAATAATCAGAAAATTGTCGACGTTTTTTTCCATTCTACCAAATTGTAAATTGAAGAGATTTATTATTGGTACTATTCATAATTTAATTTAACGATAACAACAAACAACCAAATTGGCTTTTTAACAGAATGTATCGATAGATAATCATCAAGTATGTAATTGTTCATTATTTAGATTAAAAATTATGAATTTATGATTTCATCTTCATCAGCAGAAGTAAGTTAACAAATCGAAAAAAGAACACCTCAAAAACTGTTACAATTCATTTGAATTCATTGACAGGTGAAGGTAAACCAACTTAAATATTTCCAAATGGTATAAAATGGTAAATCATTTAACTAGAAAGCATTATGAATACTTTATAAATTCGTTTAGTTTGAAATATCAAGACTTGTTCACAGGCTGAAAATGAAAATCAGTTGATGGCGCCATAACTAACTCCTTAACGCCAAACAAAAACAATTTATTTTTTATTATTACTTTTCGCCACTGTAAATGCCACTTAAGGTTTCATTTAAAATTCACTATCGCCTTCTTGTTATTAATTTTCCAACCAAACGTGAAATTTACCGATTACCTGATTTTCAACGACAGATAGTCACTTAAATAATTGATATCAAAAAGAAAAATCAGTGAAAAACAACACGGACATCATGCAAATATGAGTCCATGACAATAAATACAAAAATGTCCGTTGCATGTTGTTGTTGAAAAAAGAACAAAAAATAAATGGATATATAGATCGACATAAAATGGTTAAAAATGTCCACACAGTTACTGACAAGGTGGAAAATTGCATTCAC
This sequence comes from Coboldia fuscipes, assembly GCA_001014335.1. Classification (NCBI taxonomy): domain Eukaryota; kingdom Metazoa; phylum Arthropoda; class Insecta; order Diptera; family Scatopsidae; genus Coboldia; species Coboldia fuscipes. The sequence goes on along the minus strand of JXOR01000114.1, from coordinate 220,379 downwards.
ATTTGGGTTCACAAATATACTTAATCATGTAGGCAGCACCCAATTTGTGGTCAAGCTGGTTATTAAAATACAATTTTATATGAACCAAAAAAACATTCGAATTTTAAAACTGCTGAACTTAAATTACATGCAATTATATGAAACGGTATAGTTGGACTATTTAAAACATAAAAAAACAGAATCAATTGATATTAAAGCGTTTTTCACTGTGAACAAGTGAAGAAAATTCAAGGTGTACAGTTTTTCTATGCCAATAAACTGTTGTTTATTTATTAAATTAAATACCAAAATCACTTGAAATTCAAAAACAGAATATTTTGTGTTTGTGTTTTTCTATGTCATATTCAATAACACACGCAAACAGAATAATAATTTTAATGTATTTTAATCTACCAACATGACATATAGCGTTACAATGATTTAGCAAATGAAAGCTTTTTAAATATCTTTTTCATTTTCCTTAACAGTTGTTGTTGGTAATTTGTTATTGCATTTATAACGTATGCATTTATATAGAGAAAAGCCAACACAGTCTCAACAATATGAAATTATTATTATTTTATGTTACTGTAATTACAATTTACTGTCATGAAACATTTACCAGATAATACTTTGGTATGAGAATTTTCCTTTTGGGGGAGATGGGAAATTTTACCATGTAATTTTTCACCCATATCCTGTGTCTGTCTATGTGGAATATTCAGTCAATAGAATGAAAATCTAATCGTTGAATGTTTTTTGTTTTGTTTTGCTTCTTTTATGGAATGCAAATATGAAGAGAAAATTGCATAAATCGGTGTTATAGTAAATACATGGCAATGAAGTGCAACGCATATCACAACACAATAAATAGTGATTTGATATTAGAATCATTCTAGTTTCTAGCAATGAAGAAAAGGATGAATAGATGATTCAGTATAACTGCGATATTAACGAAGAATGAGTGAAACGACGAGTGACACAAAATTCTAAGTTTTCCTTTATTTGGATTGTATACGTTTCGGAAAATCTTTCCATTTCATTTAGTGTCAACTTGAACATAACATTTGTACACATCTACATACAATTTATTTATTTTTTTTTTGCTTGTTTGCGTTTAAGGTAACAAGGAAGAAACGAAGAAAGAAAAAAAAAACGGTTCATTATATTATGCAGATTGCACATGACATTATTATCTCAGACACGTAACCGATTGTTGTAACATGAAAATGTTGTATGTTACATATAAGACTTGTTATCTTCAATCAAAATCACGGATTGCTGATTCTACATAAAATTCGTCAGGTTTTCATTTCTAAGTTTTCATTTTAGTTTATTTTATCCTGACTATTCTTCAATCGCTATTCATTTCATTTACGTATGGGCGATGGATTTTCTTCAAGTGAAACCAAAATATTGTTGTTGTCTTTCAGTTTTGCTCAAACTCCATGTTTCATTCAAGAAAATTAAAGAAAAATAACAAAAAATGGTTCAACTAAACTTGTAGTTCTGATAGAATTTATCAATCGGAACACAATGAATTTCCAATATCATTTAAAGATTTTTTAGCGTACGAAATAACTAAAATCCAAATAATATCAATTTTTGTCTCCATTTGTATGTATTCTTGTTCTCACGATCGATTACCTTTCATGCCAAGTAACCCAATCAATTGTGGTTGGAATCACAATCACTTTTTTTCCGATGTGCAAAATGTTAAGAAAAAAACTCAATCAAATTAGAAAATTTAAGGAAAATCGAAAAGTTTTCTCATTATTCGTAAAATCGAAATATTATTTTTATTCATTGAAATCAATATTAGTTCAATGGGAACAGGTAAAATCCATATCCGGATGGTATCACAAATGAAAGAATTAAATGATCAATAATGTCCCATTAGTCAGGTGTGGTGTTGGTACTTAAATATGATAATACTAATAATACTAACTGTGTTGTAATAAAACTGAATGCCATAACCACAACCATCATTCTGTCTATTTCTTGTTATTCATTCTCTTAGTTTGTATGTAGCTGACATTTTTAAATTATTGGCTATTACTTTTATAGCATAATCATGTTTTATGCAAATTATGGTGTGCTAAAAAATGAATTTATCTTCTTAAAGACTTTGTCTTTCTTTTCGTTATTTCTTTTAGCCGATAGCATACCGGCACAAACGACAAAGTATAAGATTTTTCTTCAATGTAAATAGTAGATTTTACCATTTTCTTAATTTTTTTTCTTGTGTGTTCGTTCCTTGTGTGCTGAACCACATTAATATTTTTTTCTTTCGTTTTTTTTTTGCATCTTCACTACTTTGGCTCTTAATTCGCCAAGGTGAAAAGGAAACATAGAAACGAAAGTGTTTTGGGCCAAGTGTAGATGATGGGAAGAAAGTGGTTTTCATCTTCACAGATTGTATTAATAAAATGAGGATAATTTGAAGAATAATTTGGTTTCGCTTTTTTATTTTTTCGTTTTCTTTCTTCATGGAAGAAAAGAAATTTTGATTTTCCAGCACTTCTCTATTGGTTATTCAATATAAGATAATTTCTTTTCAACGTTTCCTTTCGCTGCTGTACTTCTGTAAAGAACAATTTTTTTTTCCTTATAACTTTCGCCATCCAGATATTCAAAATACATGAAGGTAAAAAGATGATTAAAGCAATTCAAAGAGTTAGTCTTTTTCGTTCTTATGAAATTATATTCTCATCCCTTGCGGTGAACAAGGAGAAAAAAAAAAACACAGAAAATATGAAATTAGCTTTATCCCCGCATAGAGTAAAGAAAAAAAAAAGAAGAAAATCATATTAAAGGGGTTAAAGTTTAGTCATCATAGAATTTTATGCGCTTTTCACTGCCGAATTATATGACTCCGGTATGCCAAATGATGAATACATTCATACACATACACAAAAAGGGAAATATTATTGTAAAGAAATCAAGGAAGAGTGTCGAGAAAATCGTTTTCGTTGTTGAATTTATATTTTCCAAACGTGAAAATTTAAAAAAAAAAAAAATGAAAGCAAAACAGTGAGATGACTAAAAAATGATTTATGAGTTTTTACTTCTTATATTCGTGCATAAAGATTATAAGTTAGACTATAGTCTCAAATTAAACTTGTACGTTTATTCGAGTGAACACAAGAAGAATAGAATAGAAAGACGAAAATCTGACTAACTCGTCAAGGATTTTTCATTTCCTATTCGTTAACCTGGTCGTCCTCCGGATATCAAATAATAAAGGAGTGGGATTTGGTACTGAGAAGTTTAGTGTGGTATGCCCTGAAATGTGGTAATGGTTAAGCTGTCACACAATTACCATTAAATCTTACCCGCACAGTAATCTAACTGGAGGTATAAATTCACTAATTCTAACAGATTCGTAAAACAAATGAATTGACAACGGTACCACCTTAGACGCTAATAATTAACATATAATTCAATTTTACCATAAACCATGCGGTTTTCTTTAATGAGAATCATGTGAAATACTTTAACGTAAATGATAACTGGAAATATGCTAATCAAAAGTAAAATATTTTCTATTCCAGATAATTGAAATCATAATTATGATTATTAAAAGATAAAATAATTTTTGCGTTTACCAATGAACAAAAACTTCTGGGTATTCCCATTCAATTCATACTATTAAAAACAATTATTATTCAGCAATATAACACTGAAACTATTGAAATCATAACAGTATACAATTAATTTTAATGATATAGAAATACATAATCATAATATTTTCGTAACATTATAGAATACATATAATTTTTTGCATAGCTCTTTTGAAATAAAATTGAATTTGAAATTATAGAATGTGCTTGTTAACTGTACGGATAAAATTCCCAAAAAAAAAACTATTAAACAACGGACGATTGCATAAGAATTTGACTAATTAAATATTAATTTACAAATAAATTCTCCATTGTTTGTATAAAGAATGTTCCATTTAGTTTATACTTTTTTTAATTTTGTAATCAAATTTATGCTAACAATGTTGGCATCCCACGAAAAAAGCAAACAGTAAATATTGATTACGATTTTAAAATTATGTGTATTCAATATCATTTAATAATTATAATGGTGTTTCACTGTACATACAATGATGCCATACTTATCAGCGTACAATATCGTTAAACTACCACTTGGTTAGAGAGTAAAACTTATCGTTGTTTGTACGATCAAAATTTAAGAATATTACATTTCATGGTTTAAATGGATTTAATATTGAATGGCGAAACCAAAAAAAAAAATATCGAATTTAGTTGCATAGAAAGGATTTACTTAATGAGAAACCGTCGATGTATAACCTGTTATAATACCAATCGTTTGTTGTATCCAGCTGATACGGTAAGTTAAACACAACAACGATTTAGTGGTGCATTAAATAAACATAACCACTTTTTTAAACGGTACCGATTCAATTTATTCACCGTCAAAATATGTTGTGAACACTAAAACCTTAAAATCCACATAGTTGTTATAGTTTTCTTCCTCGTTTTTTTTTTACATCTCAAATGTTCCTGTAGGACTTAAAGTTCCAGAATAAAAAAATTATTTCCAAATGTTTTGGTTAGAACTCAGAGCTTATTGGCCTCCCATTTTTTTTCCTGTTCAATTCACGGAAGTTCTTTTTTTTTTATTGAGTTTTTCCCATTTTAAATCGATTTTAAATAGAGCAGTAAAAATTGTATTAGATTAACTAAAGTTCCAATTTTTATCAAATAAAATATGTAGGTAAAATGTTGCAAATACTAAAATTGGTTTTTATTAGAGCCACTCATTGGAACTGATCGAAATGTTAAGAAAAAAACGAATGGACGAAATAAATTCCAATGTGAAATTGATCGAATAACTTTGATTATAAAATTTATTATATGAATTTAATTTCAATTGGATAATTCATAACAAAATAATATCGAACATATTGTGCATTGTTCGTTTTAGGTAAAAATATATTACAGGTAAATCTAATTAATGCATCCATAGAAATTTTCTGCTAAATGGAAATCAATCGTTTTAGTAAAACTTCATTGAAATTAATTAATAGAAAATCTGTGTTGGTAAACAATAATCTCTTTTGTTATGAACGGGTGTATATTATAATTAATAGCATCACTTGGATGTTACCGATCCATCTGACTAAATCAAATAAAACAAAAACCGATAATTATGAGGAAAATATTGATTTTCACTCAACAAAACTCATCGGTAAACTCATTATTTTTATACCAAAAATAATTACGATATTGATGAGGGTACACAGGAAGACGAAATTTTCCGTTTTTATTCAACATAGAGAATTCGTTTCTTATTTATAAACTTTCATTGGTGCTTCTCTATGTGTGTTCTTTTTAATCATATAATTCTTGTTATGTACAATGTAGATGAACGCAAAAACCAAAAATATAAAAAAGAAAATGTTATTGGAGTCATATAACATGACGAGGTAAAACTCATCAATGGTGTAAAGGAAAAAAAAAAATCCGAACCAGATTGTGAAAAAGGTGAAAAACTTACAACGACAGGTGTCAAGGTTAAGATTAATTTTTTATGAGCCCCTTTTTTTTCTGTTCTCTGTTTGTACATTTGCTTATTGTTGGACTACATCAGTTGTCCACAAAAAAAAAAATTGTGTGATGTTTTGTCATGTTACAACTCATACCATCGTTCATATCTTTTTTTTTTTTGAATTTTCAACTGGTGAAATGGCGCACCAGTTAAATGATAAAATGTCCTTAGAATTGTCGAACGTGTGATATATTGAGCCAAAAAGAATATTGATAGATTTTCGTAAATAATTCATGAATAATTTGAATGTGAAACGAATCTATTTGGAATATTATCAGGAATTTTTTTTTTTACTCAAATGATACGTGAAAAATCTATTTGACAAACGGTTAAATGGGATACTATTAAGGTGCAACGATATTCACAATTCAATAGAATGGTAGATTTTCTGTACATAAGAATAATAAAAATCCATACATTTCACTAAAATATATACGACAGTGGCGTATCACGTAGTTTTATGTTTCATTCTATTTTTTTTTTGTATTACTAAATAGACAGTTAAAACAGATCACTAAAAACAGATCAAATTATGTAGGAGATGGTCCATAACATTTTTATATCCAATATAACCCGATTCAAATGCACATAAAATTCAATATTTAAATAAATTATTCAATTTATTTTTTTTTATTTAAAACTGAACCATTTGAATTCTTAAGATCCATTTACCGTCACTTTTTTTCCATTTAACATTTTCCATCGTTCAGGTTTCTTAGTTTGATTCGGGTAGATGGGTACGTCAATGCAGAACATTAACATAATTTAATATAAAAAAATAAGAGAGAAGTGTATATTACCCGTTATTATGGTAACTGATATGAAGAAATTGCATATGAAATTGAATGATATGAGAAATTTTGTGATTTTTTTATGTACTAAAACGTCTTATTATCAATCGTCTATATTTAATGAGTTTATTGGTTTCACACAAAATAAGAAAGGTATGAAAGCAAAAGATCATTGTATCTGAAAATTTTACCCAAGAATTTGAAAATTTTACTTCAAATTGTATGAAACTAAATGACAATTTAAAAACACAAGCATAAAATGATAAAAGAAGATGAATCAAAAATAGGGAATTCGATAGAACTAAACCAATGTAACGACTAAATTCAAGGAAGTAAAAAAAGTATTACAAGGATTGTTGTTAAAACACGTGTCTCCAACAAGAAGAAGAAATCAAAAAAAGGAAAATAAGTTTGAAAAACAATGGAAAAATAACACCACAAAAAAAGACACAAAACTGAATAGAATATCATCGGTTTGTTTTATCAGTTCAGTGAATGGTTGATATTTTTGTTGAGGGTGGTGGTAAGGATTTATATGCTGACAATATCGAATACGAGTTTGTTTACGACTTCAAGGATCAATGCGGATAACCTGAATGGTATATTTACGTTCACTGAATAGCCATTTCAACGATATGTGACATGTGAATTAGAAGTAACGTCGACCATCCGAACAACAACCCAAATAACTGAAAAAAAAAAAATAAAACGAAAATAAACTAGACCACCAACAGTAAAAGAAATGGACAGATGAACAAGAACAAAATATAAACTCAACGAACTAGAATTTTATAAAAAATTCAGGTGAATGATTCTCAATAAACTGAAATAACGAAAAATGGCTTAAATGAATGAATACCAAAATCCAGAATTTTAAATTTGGAGGAACAAAGTTTCTTTTTTATTTTTTTGATTAGAATGAATGGAAAAGAGTTTCACTCTAACCAGTAAACAAGAGTGGCTGATGATTCTTTTATGTGATTGAAAACATTTGTTTTACCAATAACAGATATACCGAATGATTGGAAAACCAAATCATTCAGATTATAGCAAAAGTAATATTTAATCATGTCCATTGAATGTATCATCAAAACAATAATGTTAAAATTTCCTCTAAAAAAGAAAACGTCATTCACCTGAATTTTACCTGGCGCCTTGTTGACAATAATTAATGAAAATAGTGTTCGCGTATTTGTTGAAATTGTACCATATGTGAACAATCCCATATTGAATAGAGGATTAGTTATCGAGAATGGATGGGGGTTTAGGTAATTTAATGTTTTTGTGGAAACATGACTGACAATAGACATATTGTTAGACCATCAAATGCTTTGTTTTTTGTTCGTCAGTGTTTCTTTCATTTTAAATTATGATATCGATTACATGAGACTTTCATTTACAATTAATTATATGCATTCAGTGAATCAGTATTGAGGTAATATGATAAAGCTATTAAAGTGCTTAACATAAAAAAAAACCATAGAAATTGAATGAGTGTCGTTACAAATTAATGAGAATCCTTACAGCTATTGCCATTGTCAAACTATTTGAGGCATAGTAAACTCAAATGAACAAATAATAGTCACTTTAACTGGTAATATTACCGATTTATTTACCAATTCATATTGTGTCATTTTTCTTCATTTTGTAGTACCAATTTTATTGGTTGTTCGGTAAGCACAAATAGAAATGGAGCAAAAAAGAACAGAACTGTTGACTTTTATGGAGTGTCCGTTAAAATGAAGTAATTTAAAAAGATTTATTGATTCGTTTTAGTGAACATATTATTCATAGAAAATTAGATATTTGCTGTTGATACATTTGATATTTTAACTATTTTTTGGGCTTTATGTTCGTTGACACAGAAAATACGGAAATTAGAAGAATACTTTTCGATATTTTTTTTTTGTCATTTTCTCTATGTTGGCTCATATTTGCTGATATAAGTTATGCATTATTATGGTTTATGTATCAAAAATATGGTATTTTCTGAATCATAATAATAATATTCTTATTTCTGTTCTTTTTTTATTATGCAAAAGAGAAACAGATCGACATGAAAAATGACTAACCGATAAGTTGGTCCATTTAATTTATGGCAAATTTTATCGTTCAATTTTCCATTTTTACCACCCAAAAAAAAGTATCATTATGCAGTCCTTTTCAAACTCAATTCGATTTCTATATCTCATCTTTTGTTAGTTCTTATTGGGTAATATGGATGGAATGAATCTCATGTAAAACCTATTTGAATATGAAATCATTTCCATTATTTATTGTATCAAAAATGAAGGAAAATAGAAAATCGGTATTTTATTTTGTGCTTTTCTTTTATTTTTCTTTTTTTTCTTTTGCATAAAAGAGTCGACTTTATCAGTTAAAAGTAAGTAAAAATATGAGAATTCTTTATGTTCGATTTTGATTTTATTTATTTTTCAATACATGATTGTTATGGATTTTATGCAAATGGAAATCTGTTGTTCTCTGGTTGACCATTCCAATTTGGTTGTTAGTACATGAGAATGCTTACAAGTGCATCGATCATGTTTACTCAAACAGGTGTTCTATTCAGAGATTTTATGAAGTATTATGACCCTTGCCATAGGCAATAACATTGTAAAGTTCAAATCTCACTTGCTGATGTTTCAATTCTTAAAAGGATAACTAAATTTACTGTAAAAAGGTTCTTCAGTAGTAAGTGAATGTAATAGAGTGATTTCTAGTTGTTGTTTTTTTTTTATTTTTATACTTTGTATTTAAATAACTCTGATCTGTGGTACTTATAGCTTTGTGCATGATTGGGAAACATCAAATCAAATATACATTAACTACAGCTTAGTTGTTATTTTATTTTGATTTAAGTAAATTGATTTACGTATACAAATTGCATTTTTATTTGATTTAACATCAACTGAATGAAAAATGTTAAACATTTCGAATTCTATCAATTTTTATGTTGAATCGTAAAAATGGAAAAATTCATATCAATTCAATGAATTAGAATGATCGCGTTTGTTTTATTAACTGAACTTTGTATACCAATTGTGTTATTTATGAATCAATAATTTTTTTGGTTAATTATGATGTTTAAAATCTAAAAATTTTAATGAATTTTCCATGAAAATCATTATGTATGATTTTGAACGTAATTTATGCTCAAAAAAAGAATTCTAACAAATGAATATTGATGTTAAATCAATCGGGAAATAATTTTTAATGCAAAATATGGAAATATAATAGTTTCACATGACTGTGAATGACAGATTGTTTATAAATAATTTCATAATTATGATGTTAGTTACGTGTTTCAAATGAAATGGAAATAAATGCACGGGTATTTAAATGTACCACACGAAACAATAAACAAAACCATAATTGTGAATTACGATACTGCATTTGACGGAAGAGTTACACACACAAAAAAAAATAAATAACGAATGAATAATAAAATAGGAAATTACAAACCGGAGCTTTTCCATGGAAAATGGCATTAAACTAGTGGGGTGTCAAATGTTAAGCGTCAGCCATAACTCTTTTTTAGTTATTCATTTAACGAAATAAAAAAGTAGGAAAACCAAAATTATTTAGTATATGAGCCGGTTAATGGTATTTAAAATTCTACGATTCCAATTCATTCATGTAATTAGAATGGATTTAGTGTATCGCACTAAATTTAACACACACAATTTGTAATTAATTGTCGAATGATTAAGAAACATGATTTTAAAGTTAATGAGCATGATGGAACCTCTTAATTCATTTGGGATTTAATAGTTAACGTTTTTACAAGACGTTCAAACATCTTCAATATGTTACATATTATAGAGTTGGAAATTGTTAAAATTACATCAATTCACAATCACATTCCAATTGCGGACATGAATTCAGTTAAAGCTTTTCATTTCTCCGATTCATCTTACTAAATCCGATTTGAATTTAAAATTTTTCGCCGTAATTTGATTTAAATATTTTAATTGATCATTACGTTCGATTGATTTTCATTTTTATTACATTTGGTTGGGCCACCCACCCATTAAAACTTCACTGATTTTCTGTAACCGAAATAAGAAGATATTTGATTGAATGTAATTTATTTTTCTTTTAGATTTTGGTTATTTTGGTAGATGTGTAACATTGAAACATAATCTCATTTATTGCATACGAATTATTTAAAAGATTTAAATGAATTTATTCGACTGTATTTAAATTGTACCGTTTATATTTACTTTAATAAAATAAGAATGAATTTCCCACTTGTAGTAATCTTTAAATCATATCGTGAAATGATTTATCGTAAATTCAAGTAGAAATTGAATTTTCTTAATATTAAATTTGAATAAAAATGCCTTAGATTTTACGGAAAAAGTCTTTATTGACTGTTCTCTTATTTTATTTTTTTTTTTGTTATTCCGTTCTTTTCGTTATGAACGATATCTTGTTATTTTATTCGTATTCACGCAATCCTTGTAAATGATTTTCCTTCGAATGAATTGTATGTAGATTTAACATTTGAATATAACTAAAATGATGGGAAAAAATTATGGTGGAAAGGCGAATTCAATCATTCGCTTGGGAGGTATAATCGTTTCGTATACGAAAATATAAAAAAAAGAGTGTGTGAGTCCCATCATTGGAAGGATGAATTTAATAGCGTATTTGCATTTTTATGTGAAATTTCCTTCCATATCGTTTGAATTTCGGCTTAGTCGCATAATCAATTAGATAAGGTTAATACACACACACACATATACAATCGTACACCCATCGTTCAATACAAAAAATAGATAGAAATTGACTTCTATGCTTTTTCCCCATTTCTTTTCCCATCAAAAGCTAATCCATTATTTATTTTCAAGCATTTCCCATCATTTCTTTCGTATATAGAATTTTTTTTTTTAACAATTCAAGACTTTTCGATATACGAATCAAGTGGAAAATGTGAAATATATCGCATTGTCCAATATTTTGCAACGGAAAATCCAAGAAATAGAAGGAAATCTTCTCTATGACCTCAAGAGATCGTCTAAATTCGCTGAAAAATGATACAATCCAAAAAATGTCATGAAAGACTGCGATGCGGATAAAATAATGGAAAATTACACGTCAATTTTCCACTTTTCCATCATAAAAAATCTATATGTTTTGTGTTTCTTTTCTTTATTTTGAAAAAAAAAAAAAAATCATTAAAGAAAAACTTCAATCGTAAGCAGAATAGTCTAGCATCGTTTACTTTCATATTTTTCTTAAACTAAACTGGTAAAAACCATTTCATTCTTTCAATATAAAAATAAAGAAATATGAAACAACAAAGCTCACATTCTAAAGACAAAATGCTTTCATTCATAATTCTGTTATCGTTTCGATTATTCTTCCTTTTTTACCATTCACTTGATTTTTTCCTCTGTTTTTAACACTTGACAATGGTGAAACATTGATGCTGCGAATATGGAAAAGAAAATTTAATCAGTGTGCACAGCTTTTAAATATTATGATGCCACTGTCTTATATCAATAGATAAACATATACTTATGCTACATAATTTGATGGATCAATTTCATGAAGCAAAACTTATCAATATATTTTGTTTTTGCTATTCAGCTTTCTATACTTTTATTATTGAGTGATCTTATGACAGTAGATGGGATACCACTTCAACATCCACTTCATCAGCGACATCATATTTTGTTTTAACTTTCACCCACCACCCACTAAACTGATGAGAGAGGCATATCATAATAAACGAAGAATGGAAGTAAATATTATTTCCTCGTACCAAATATAAATGGAAAATTCAACATTATTAAGTTGTTTGTTTCAGTTACAATCCATAATGTTACTTAGTTGAATGAAGGTTTGTTGCATAACTTTTTTTCTTTCTTCGTTTCTATTCATGTGCCACTGGTTCATATCCAGGAGCCGTTCATTTTTAATCTTCCCACATTGTGGGGGGATTGAATTGACTCTGTGTGAATGGTCTATTCGTCGTATTAAAACCGTATGAAGTTAAATCATTTATCATTTCTGTAATAATTTTTTCGTTCATTCTCTCTCATGTGATACTGATAAAATGGTTCATTTAATTTGTATTGTTTATAATCTCAGATTTATCCAGCCTACAGTTGGGTAAACATGTTGGCATATCATAATTCATTACTGAAGGAAAAAAACTAACTGTGCTGATAAATTAGTTATATTAATAAACTATTGCACTAATATATGATTCATATATCAAACATGGTTATAATTCATCATAATCAATGGGATTTGTTAACATCATAATGATTTTAATCATCTTTTGTGGAACAAATTAAAAAGAAAATGAGAAAAGCATCTAGAACATAATCAAATTCATCACCTTTGCTAGGAGCTAACAATATAAAACTTAAAAAACTGTTTGCCACTTCTTCAATACTTTTTCAATTGAAAATAATTTACAATCACTTCAAAGTTTAGTTTATTCATTGTTTTCTTTTTAATTTTTATTAATAAATTTTTCTTTGATCAGTATAAGAATGAAAGTTATTGTTAAACATTCGTTGAAGTTTATAACTTGAACAACTTTGTATTAAAACCGTCAGTGTATAAGATTTTCTTTTTGTTTTTCATTGCAAGCATCCATAATGATTTGTTTTAAGAAGTGGTAACTTGGTTAAAACAGAAGCCGATCATATTAAAGGCGATTACATATTGAAAAGTCAATATTAATGATCTTGATTGGAATAGTTAGCAATGATTTTCTGTCTTTTTGTTTGTGTTTTTAAAACGACTGAATCCAGGTAACATGATAAAAAAAAAATAAAACTCGAACATTTTAATCCGGATATTTTATAAATCCGTAACCACGTGCCTATTAACCTTTTCGTTTGATTTGTACTCGAATGAGGAATGGTTGCTATTGAAGTATTTTAGGGTCTTAGTCCCAATGAGCCTTGCAATCCAAACAGAAGTTTACCTCGTAGTTTTAATGCCCTTGGCTATCATTAATATGACGAATGGAACTTTTTTCTATGTTGGTTGAGATGAAGCAGTGGAATAGGGTGGAATGAATGAGGCGCAAGTAACAGTAGGTTTTCCTCACTTCAAATCTCCAATTCGTGGAATTTCTTTTTTATTTTTTTGATATTGGGATGTGTGAAATGTGAATATGACGCGACATTTGAAAAGGATGAATGATTTTATATTGAACATTTGTATTCCTGTTAGTTACGACAATAATTTTCCGCTTGAGATACATTTGCTCTTTTGCCAATTCTCATGTGACACTGGGTGGGGTGAAGAAAATTCCCGTTTTATTTAAAACTGATAGCGTAAAACTTTGAACCGCATTTGTTTGTGTTAAAAACTTGTGTTTGGTGAAAATACAAATTTTTCATATTTCCATTTTTAAATTGTCACACTGCAAACGAATGATGAGAATAGCCTAAGATGCATGAACGTCAATTTATAACATTCAGTTAATTGAAAATCTACAATGGTAAAGGTACTTATGAATGGATTTTAAGAGTTTAACTGGATTAACAAATCAATGGATTAATGCACTAACCCATTAGTAAAACACATTTCATTTCCCCATAGCGAATGACACTTTTACCGTATGCCTTCAATTGTTAAAGGGAAGAAATAAAAGGAAGAAAAATCATCAACCGTTTTGAATAAATCGTTTGGTATTTAGATTGGGGGTTACTCTTCTCTATTTTTTAACCACCGAATGAAAATGAGATTTAACATAACTGATAAATATTTACATAAAACTACAATTTATATGATTTCTTCTTATTTTTTTTACCAACTTCTGTTATGGGTGATTCGAAATGGCAAAAGTAAACCCGTAAATGCAGAAAAAAAAAGGGTCTGAAAACGCATTTCTAGATTTGATTCAATCTGATATGGAAAAATGGTGGATTATACGTACCAAAAACCCATAGATAAAAATTATGACACACAGAAAGACTTGAAAGATAAAATAATTCAACATTATGATCCTTTTTTTATACACATAATAATCACAAATTATGCTAAATACTTTTTATATTGTTACATTACAAAACTGTCTTCGGTACACAGACAAAGTTGCCTATTGTAGTGATTCTATTTTATATTATTACGTTTCATTTTTGGTTGGGTTGAATAAGAGAAGCTCATAGAGTCAACAGAAACCAAATATTTCCTGATGCCATTTTTCAACAGCTTCAGGCAATAGCGTATGATCGCGTGTCTCTTTATTTTTTCCCCAGTTCATTTTACTATGGGCATAAAACATTCAAAGTCAGAGTCCTTTAGACTGAGTGACATCAATGTTGGTAGTAACCGCAATGACGATCTAATAATATAATATTGTTTGAATGGCTATGACTGGATAGTATACTATACACCATGGCAATATAATAGAATTGAATAAAAGAAATAAGAAAAAATACCTTGAAGGCGAATAATAACAAAAAGACTACCATTATAATGAAGACTCTAAATTTCATCTAATCCCCTGTTGTGAATCCCCAATGATTCCTTCAGGCAATATAAGGATATTTGAAATTCTCTCAGCAATCGTATTATTCTCAGTTACATTATACAACAACCATAGAATATCTATAGCCAAAACACTGACCCATCAACAATAAAGGAAATAATATCAAATAATAAGAGACTAAAAACCAAGAAAGAAACTTTCGCTTACCATATCCTTTATTGTAATAAACGTATAGCGAATAGCCATTTGAACATAAGAAAATTGTCCATTCCGTTAACGAATTGTGTCCTTCGATTATTAATATGTGTGAATTAAATATTTATTAACTTTTATAAATCACTAGAATACTCATTGGGGAGTCATCTAGACTTGGTCAAGCCGTCAGACATACCCAGTTCCATAACAAAATATGGAATAAAATCAAAATGAGATTTGAACTGAATTGTTTGATAACGATTTATTTACAATTTAATAGAGAGAACAACGGTGGGGAAGCTCATCAAATTGTAATATTAAGATTATCTATTCTATTTTGTTGTTGTTTTTATTTCATTTTTATATTTGTTGGGGTATCTATTTTGTTTTTTGTGTGAACTGATAAACAGTGTAACTCATCAGACGGTTGGTAAGGGAATGTATCGTATAAATAAATGAAATGATCGTTAGATGAAGATTTTTCACAAATGATACTTTTGAAATTTTTCATAGAAATTTTCTCAACTAAGCTATTCTTAGATTTTGTCTTTTTTTTTGTAATGAAAACATTGGCTAGAGAAGTAACTTGAATAGATAAAGATGAATTCTGTAAGAAAACTCAATAGACAAATACCAACTGGAGTGAACTTTAGAATATCCTTTTTTTGTTTGCTAGTTATTCTTAGTGATTCACTGATTTAGTAGTAGAATCATGAATGCGCGTATATGCATATCTCTCATCGGTATATACCATTAATAATTTATGATGTTTACGAATCACACATGTGGCTTGCATGATTTATGTAGGACACAAATTCAAATAAATTATACCATCAGTTTTTCGTATTTTCTATTTTATCGTGTAAATTTGTAATACACATTTATTTCTCATGAAAATGAGGCGAAATATTCCTCATATAAATCGAATATGTTTTCTATCAGTTGTTTGTTGTTTCATTTCGTTTGTTTCGTTCAAATAAAAATGAGAAGAAGGTGTAGGGAAAATCACACAACAGATAGAAAGAAAATGAAAATAAAGAATTACAATTTGGGGAAAACTGTTCAACACTGGTGTGAAGAAAGAATGAACAATAAAACGATAACTAAATGGAAAACTTTGCTAACCAAAAATGGATAAATGGAAAATCTGTTCAATTTTTCTTGTTAAATATGTAACATTTCTTTTACTGATTTCTTCAACCGATTCCTTTGGTAAAAATGATTTATCATCTTTTTGTGAAAGTTCATGGGACTCTAGTTGATTGAACTTTACAGATTTTTTTGGTTCTTTTATTTGTTTATTACATATTTCGAATTATGATGGGGTTTGTATACAATTGTTAATGTTATTTCCCATATTTTGTGACACTGAATAATTGGTTGTGTCTCTTATACACATTTTACAGACACATTAAATTTTAATGGGCCAACTATAATTCCAATTTTCTAATATAAAAGACAATCAGTGTTATTACATTTATTTAGGTTTTTGGGTTAATACAACCGTATTTTGAATTGGTGACTCTTAAAGAACAAAATTTTAAAATAGAATACTTAATGAATGTGTTTACCACTTAACATGTAAGACACTATTCATAAACATAAAGGTCTTTAGTACTTCTGTGATTATTTTAATTTAATGATTTCAATAAAAAATAATAGCGACGGTTTTATACCACTACCCACCCCCACATTAAAAATAAATGTCGATCAGTGTATTTTAAATCATTAAACTACTTGAAAGCATTTCCTAATTCCTTAAAGTAGTTGTTTTCCAAAACACACATTCACTAATAAAAGAATATTAAAATGAATCATGTCAACTATGTAGAAGAGTGAAAACTTTTACGAATATTAAATAGGAATACTTTGAAACATACAAAGTATGTGATTCAATGATATGTAAATTTTCATAAGTTTTTCCTTTGGAACGAAAAAAGAAAAACGTCTTAGTGGTTGGTTAGACATTTATGTCAGCATACATGTTATCAACAAATATTTTCTGTTAGTTTATTACGGAAACTACTAGATAACAACAAAATATTAAATTCAAGGAAATTCATACATAGATAGCATCAATATATGGAAAATTCTTATCGTAAAATTGGAAAATTCATGGATTATAACAGAGAAAAAGAAGTTCATTTTTGTTCTCATTATTCAATGATTTGTTTGTTATTGATGATTTGTAACTTTGTCAACTAACGATTGATCCGTAACCGAAAGTACAATTGAATGGATCAATTAATAATGGCTAAACGAAAACAAAATCGTAATGTAAAGAATACCATTTGTTTGTGTAATCCAAATAAATAACATGTCATTTGATTTTGCCAACTATTCTGTATCTAGAATTTCTTACTTACTTAATGATGTTACATAAATATTCATGTAAATAATGAAGCTATCATACATTGAATGATTTTCTATTCCGATTTATGACCATAAATGTAAAAAATTGAATCAGAATCATTGTAAAATTTGCAGGCAAAATGAAAATACCAAACAGAAAATTGAGAAAATATTTGTAATCTTTCAATTTTCATCAAATTTGCCTTACAATGGATCACTTGGCTCTTCATTTTGCAATAACTTTTTGTTCATCAGCCAACAATTCTTCAACTATTGATCTATCAAATTCATGATACCAACTAACACTATTTCTCGATGGGATTTTCTTTATTGGAATTACCGATGAATTTTCATATTGTGCTGTTTCAGCTATTCTATGTACCGAAAAACAGTGAGTGTCTCGTTATTCTTAACTATTTGTATGCTCATATTCCATGTTTCTTTTTGTTGTTGTTGATACCAAACAGTTGATGTTCTCTTTTCCCATGTTCTTATTAGATGTTGTATGATGAAAATATTGTGATGCGCATATAACCATCAACTACCAGTAACTGGGTATGAATCTTTTACTTCTTTATTTTCCGTTATTTTTTTTATTTCGTTATTTCGGTTAGAGTTTATTCATCTGCATTGGAGGAAAAACATTACCGTATGCAAATATTTGGACTTTCATCATAGAGATGGTGGGAATTGTGTTTGTTAGATATGTTGAAAATTCGCGTATTCGCATATAATGCCAATCTAAATTGCCATTTTGATACTAAAAACCGAATAAACGAAAAATACAATAAAGAAAATATAGAGTACTCTATCAAGAGGATTGTTAGATATATTCCGTATTCTATGTTGTACAAATTTCAGAGATGGCTGATCTTGAGAAATGGAATTATTTTTTATTTTCATTCGTTCCCTTAACTTGGTTACGAGTATAAGTAAAAATGCATTTAATCGAAACGAAGGAACCAAATAAGAATATATCCCCTGAACGCGTTATACTTATTCACTTTTTTGAATTCCCTGTTTTTTACCCACCCTAAACAACAGTTATGTCTCACACCTTCAGTTCAAAATGAAAAATAAATCGTTATTACATAAAGAATCTACATCTTTCATATTCATCTTCATACAAAGAATCGCAATTTTTGAAAAATAATTTTTTTTTCTCTTACTTTTACCCAATTTTCTTATCTACCCATTTAAGGGATTACAATTCATTTCTTGAATACACAAACGAACAAGAAAACATACATAGAAATATAATATTTTGAAACAATCGAAAATGTTTTCAAGTGGATTTCATTTTTAGCAAACATTCAGAAAGGAAAAAAAAAAAACTGAAAATAAAATCTTTACGAGCTCTTTTATAAAAGTTATATCAGTTGTACATAAAATTTATATTCATCTAATGCAATTCGTATATTAAAATAAATGAAAAATTTTATCCATCACTATTTTCATATTGAAATGTATGAAATCACTGTTGTGCTGAAATAGAAAATTCATGAGGATTTTCATATTTGGTTAATGTCTTTATCTTAAGTAATACGGTTGAATGCGTCTCTAAGGATTTAATCATGCAATTTCGTAGCTGTATTTGCATCAAATGCGTTTTGCGAAAATCAATTGTAGAATAATGAAAATTCGGTTTTAATCACATTCATCGAATACAATTGGATTTACTCACAACAACTTAATTTCCCTTCTACGGTTCTTACTTGTATTTTGGTATTAATTATTATGCAATTGTCTTAGAATCTTCAAAGAAATTAGTAAATTGCAATTCACTAGCTGACTAAAGTTAACTACTATTAAGTAAATTCATGTAATATTCGTGGAATTCAATTATTACACGTATTACTGAATATTCAATTAATTAGTATTTTTCCTATGAATGAAACCGTTGAATTTTCTTTACTGAATTCAACTAATTTGTTCTATAGTGATTCATTCAATTATTCAGTACTTATTAATCGTACCATAATTGATCGAAAAGTTTTGTTTGTTTTATTTTTCTTCGATTATTTGAGTATTTTAAAGTGCATTAATAAATCACTTTTTAACCATTCAGCTATCAGTGGAAAAATGAAATTTTTCCCATTTACCAATCAAATTGGTCGTCATAAATAAATTATTAACTTTGTTATCCTGAATCTCCATTCGCGAGTGATTGTTTTAATTATGGTTTACAATGGAAGCACAACTTAAAACTTGAATGGAATTTTACAATGAAGTTATTTTAAATAGTTCAATTCGATAAAATAATGAAAACTTACAACTCATTCATTGGCTTTTTGGTGGTTCTAGCACTTCTCTTTCACTTGTAAAAAATAAAAGAAAATAATTCGCAAAGTTGAGAATCGAATCGGTTATCATACAGTGAAAGAGCTGACTACATTTAATTTATTCCCAATTGCAAGAGAAAAAGAGAAATTGGTTAGAGTTTTTACAAAAAAAAAAAATAAAAGTTTTACGTTTATCAGTACAATTCTATGGAAAATCCATTTCCAACTAATTCACTGGCCACAAATGCATTAAACGAGCTTAAATTAGATCAATTTACCATTGAATTTTAATAGAAAAAAATGCACCAACAATCACTGGAACAACCTGCAGGCGAAATGGAAATAAAAAGAAATGAATTTCAAGGATTTCTTTAACTGCAGTTTCACGTTTCTTAAGATTATTGAACGACATTTTAAATGTTTCTCTAGTATACACCGTTTCAATAGGACAAAAATAACCTGAAAAAAAAGTTTATTTTGTTTTCTTATTTTTAGCATACAAACTGCAGTGTATGTTATCAACGACAAAGAACTTATTCATTTTTTTACTTTCAAATACCAATTGTTTGGAATAAAAAAATTGTCAAGAAAGAATATTTTTGTTTTTGGAAAATTCAGTTTCTATTGTAGGCGTCTGTTCTTATTTCTTTATTTGAAAACAAAAGAAAATAATTGATTGCCAAACCGCATCAGCATAAGTGAAAAATAAATAAAAAAAGAAGAAAAGAAACTTTAAAGATTTCTACTTTTTATTTAAGGGGGGAGTTTTCTGTTATTAGTCAGTAGATTCAATAGAATATTAGAAGGCAAAAGAAACGAAAAAAAGAAAATATTTTCAATTAATCTCTTCAATACCTTTGTTGAATGCATTGCCACCCACATAATAATCCAAAAGCGATGACGTGATATATAGCCAAAAACATTCTCCTTAACGTATCATACGGTTCAGCATCATTGATATGATCATGGATTTTTCTGTGTACTTTTTTTATATTTAAGCCCAAATACTTTATTCTTTAACTTGGATCGAAATAAAGTGAAAAACTTTTATATACCTTAATTGATTAAGTTTTAAGCCGTGAATTTTTCCAATGGGGGAGGAAAATAGGATGGCGGGGGCGATAAAAAACAGTAACAAATGTGTGTTTTTAAGTTTCAATACATGAAACACATTTCAATTCATCAGAATCAAGAATATATAATAATCCAAAAATGTTATTAGGAATCTATGAATATCTCACCCTCTATTTGCTAAGGAAATGTAATAGAGATTTTGTACATGACAACTAAGGAACCAATTGGATTTATATTCCTTTAAAATTCACTTAAATCACTGTTAACATCGAATATTTATGTTTGAAAATTTCACATTGTTCAAGAATAAATTCTCTCTGTATGGGATTTCTTTTTAATTTTTTTTTTATGCTTAACAGTCCCATAAGATTTATTTGCTGTTGAAAATACGATTTATCTCATGTAATTTCAATTATAATATCGAGTAAAATGTTGTAGCCTTAACCATAATATTTTATTGAATTGCAATATACGATGTATTAAACCAAAAACCTGATGTTGATATATTAAAATAATGAAAATCAATTCTTGAAAATTTCCTATTATCCATTGTTGGATGTTATACCATTGTGACATCTTGTGGATACGTATATGCAATTAATTACTTAATCGTACCGATTGGCGGTTAGGAAATAGATTTTGTAAATATTTAAAGTGGAAAGTGAATATTCAAACGATATGTGATACTAGACGTTTACTCAATGACTAGAAGGTGGAAGTGTACATAGTACAATTTTGAGTACAACAACATTCAATTAAGCTTTTATGTCTGGACAATTGATGTGCCAGAGGAATTTCTGAAACAAAACGAGATGATTGTAATTTTCAAAGTGGGTGCTATCCATACGGGACTGGTAACCTCAAAGACAACTAATTGACGTTGATTTATATGCGTATGTTGTATTCAATAGATGATTTTATTTGTGATTGTGATTAAATGCTGGATATTTGATTGAAACACCTGAACGTATTTTAATGACATCAGTAACATTATCATAAGGATTCAAATGATAAAACTTCAAATATTTGGTATTCCTTTTATTTAACTATTCATGACTGAATCAGTGTTAACTCTTCTGCTATGATTATCAACTTGAATGGTAATCAAATGAACAGTCAGCCAATAGGTACATCAATTTAGTTTATACGCATACATCAACTTGATTTATCACTAACCAATTAACCGTTCATTATGCCAACAGGAACTATAAAATTGTCTATAATTAACCGATTGGATCAATATAAATGGGGAATTATGTAAAAGAAAAAAAAAAATTGAAATACAAAGAAAATTCCACTACAGATTTCTTATCAACGAGTTTTGTGTCAATTTGAGGTTAAATTAATTGCTTTATTGATGAATTGTCTGCCCCATAATTCCAGTGTCATTAATAACAAAAAACTAAATCATTTTATTAGAAGAGGGTGACTTCATTGAGTGGCCAGTAACACATTAAGGATTCTAGTCATTAGCTAACCGCCTCTAAGTAATTCTATGGATTTATTTGCAATTGCTTTACTCATATTAAGCATGGAATTGTAGAAGAAATCTTTTACTCTTTGTTTATGTGGAGTAAAACTAAATAGAAGCAAAAAATTGTACTTTTAAAATCCCATTTTTGGCTTTACTTGGAGTTATCATGTAATCTGAGTTTTATTTTAGTGGTCAAATCAAACAGTTTATCTTGATAAACATTCACTTTGATGGGAAAGAGAGTGAAAATAGGAAAAAAAAAACAATTAAGCCACAGTAATCCAATGGTGATGAACGAACTATTTGGCATTTGGGTGATAAGGCATTTAACCGATCTTTTAGGTAAACCTGATATCCCAAATAAATGGTGGTATTCGTTAAGCCCATTAGATAGGTAGGAAAAATAAAACTCTTGATTCTGATTCTCTTTTTTTGGTTTTAACTTCTCCGTTTCTTTTTTCTTCGTTTTCATTGAATCAATTTCACTGTTGGTTATTTATGGCAATCGAATTGTACTTTTGCTCTCAGCAATGATTATATAGAAATTTTGATTTTGAAGTAATTTCAATTATTATTTTCTAGGAATTACCATTTTATGTAAAAACATTGTAAATTGACATTAATCATATTTATAATTCTAATGTTATCGGTGTCTCCATTGATACGCAATGGTAGAAGAAGCTTAGAGATTCTTTGATTCAATACGGGGAACTTAATAAAATTAGTTTATCGGTTTTAAGCCCATTTTTATGATCTTAAACTCTTTACAGATCAAAATTTCTATTTAAAAACTGAATGCTGGAATGAGTTTCTTTCTTGTCATGAAAACATAAAATCATTAAATTTACATAATTTTCGTATAAACACATGAACACACTTACAAGTAATAGACATTATCGTGTCCTATAGAAACTGTTTATTATAACAATTTGTCGTTTATTAGACGCCATTTCGCAATACAAATATCCTTACTTTCTGCTACAAACATCCGTTTATTTATTTTTTTTGCTGGTATTCACTGTTGTGCTGTTACATCTCATACCCAATTACATGTAATGTGCTGTGGGGGTGGTTATGTGGGCCATAACAAGAATTCAAATGTGACTTAAAAATTATATTATTTTCCTTTTTTTAATAATTTGTGTGTTCACCTTACTCGAAATTATTCGTATTAGAAGCCAACGGAGAATGAAAACTCAATTCTAATTCAAAATCATAATAAGATTCACCCATACTCAACTACATTCTTAGAACCGCCTATCAACTAAAATAAGAAATTATTATTTCATATACAGAATTTTATTCCTTTTTTATTTGTTACCGCTTACATTTGCGAATTTTCCTAATTTTTTTTTTGCCTTTTTGACTTTTTTTCTTTCGGGCAAATAATATGGGAATAGCATTTAGTGTTAACCTGATATGTAAAATGGGCATATGGGAATTATGAGGTTGCAAATATGAATACACATAATACAGAATGAAAAAAAAATATATAAAATGAATAACACGAATCCTGGTCGATACCATAAAAATGGTATTCAGTCGTTATACAGTTTAAAAACCGTTACGTGTTCATTTAATATGCAAATGTATTTTTATTGGATTGACAAATATTTAACTTAACACTCGGTCTGTTTCTAATTTAAGCAACATGAGGTATATTGAAGAAGTCATTCCGAATTGCAAATAGAAAGAAAAAAAAAAAGAACCAGTCATACACATAGACGTTGTTTAACGATTTGTAGGTAAATGTACAATCTACCTCATAACACCTCATCTCATTTTTTTTTTAAGTTAAAAAATAAAAGGAAACAAAAAAATAACGAAAAATGCCTTGAATTCGCTAAACTAGAATGATTTGTGCGCATTGGTGGAAAGTTCTTTCCAAATGTTAAGCAATTTATTCGTTATTTCGTATACATTTTATTTCTCTGTTATTTGGCTCTTTGGTTTCATCTGTTTCCTCTATCCCATTTGAATGTACTTTGGTTTGAGGATAGATCACTGAAAAATACGGTTTCCTTTTCTACCACTTAACCAAAATGAACAAAAAAAGTCGGGCAAAAACACAGAAATTTTCACAATATCTCATGTGCAACGAGATGACTGTAGTATTTTAAAATTGGTATACCTCAATGGCTCAAACCAGCTGAATAATGCCAAGGATGCTTTAGACATTTTGAAAATGCATACACGATTTAATTTAATTCCTTTTGACTTTATTGGGTATGGGGACGAAATGGTAAATTGTGTGGCACTTGACGAATACACCAAAAGTGGAACGAGAACAGAGAGAGAGTGAACAAGATCTGGTTAGATAAATTACTTGATGGTTTATTCCTTTTCCATTTGACTGTTTGGACTAAGTTTGAAGGAATATAACGTGTATCAATAATTCAAGTGAATACCAACTAATTGAAGGATATGTGAAATGAAAATAATTTTATTTACCATCTGTTTGACCCGTTCACTCACGCCTAAGATTATGAATTGATTCAACACGATCAAAGTGACTGGATGTGTGTGTGTGTGTGTATTTGAAATTAAGAATAAATATTCAGTGAACAAGTACCAGACTTCATTTAGTTAATTTAATTTGATATTAACAAGTGACTTTTTATGGGATTGCCAAAAAATTCTCTTTACTTTTTTGGTTTTGTGTTACCAAATGTTATCAAAGACAATTGGTTTCCTTGTAACTGAATTGTCTCTTTCAAATGGTTATTATGACTGTAAGGAGGGGTAGTGTGATTTACTTTAGAAATTGCATACAAAATTCGTATTTTTTTTTTTTTTTGGAATGAAGAATATTTTGTATGAATGCTGGAGTATAATTTAATAAAAATAGAAATTGGAATAGTGCCCGAAACCATGTTATATACTAAGTTTAATAGTTGAAAACACACATAATTCAATTTCACATCAGAAATAATTCAAATGCACTAAACATAATAAATTATTTATTCAATTACACATTTGGTTTCTGTGGGAAATGGTATACGTTAGTCTGTTACCATGCATTTTATCAGTATCACTTTGTACACCATCCCATACACTCTCAAAAACACATCAAATAAATGAAGTTAAATTTTCGAGAGTTTTTTACTTTTGTGATCTTTAAATGGTAAACGTTTCGTTATATTTTGGTGAGGGCGGATAAAAGGAAATACTGGCCAAATACAATTCCACTTACTTTTCCACTTGACGGACGAAATGAATAAAATTTATTCAAATTAAATTCATTGAATCTCTTATTCAATTCTTTTTGAAGTAATAGCACCTACTTATAATTCCATTAAATATAATGATCACCCCATAGAGATGAATTCTTTATTTTTTAAAGTGATGACCAATGGATCTGTTATAATTCAACGTAAATGAAATAGAACAAAATAGATGCCCCCCAAAATAAAACCGAGAAAACTTGAACAATGTTTAATGACACTTAGAACTGTTATTTCACTTTCGAACATTTTCCTATTAAATCGTTGTCCATTTTAACTTGATTACATACAAAAGTCATTCGGTTCTGGGGTGTTTCAACACCCAAATTCATTCAATGGATACAATTCGTTTGGGTAAAGGGCAACGTATTCTGAAACTGTGAATAATAACGTATGGACGTAGCAAACACCAATGAGAGAAATGAATATTCTAATGTTTTTATATAAATTGCCCAGCCATTTAATAATCTAAATGTTATGAAAGTAATTTTTCTATACGAGATCTACATATAAGTCCTTAAGTGTTATTGCAAACGAAACACCACCAAATCCTCTATTGGTGTAGAGGTTTATATTTGGGTGAAGAGATGATAACGGTGATGATGATGGTGGTTTTTTTGGCTAAACACAGAGAATATGTTCAATGTTTTAACACAAAAAAAAAAAAATCGAATGGATAGAGTTTTGGTGAAAATTTTGTTCTTTACCGTATTATGACCATCGGGGAGTCAAGTTGATGGGTCATAAACCAAGGAAACCACTTTAGCTCTTAACGATAAGTAGTCGATGTGGTTAAGACACAAAATTATTTGTTTTATGTTATACACATACATGGAATACTCATTTTAACTTGAATCAATTCATGATGCTTATTGTTTATTAGTTCTTAAAATCATTACTAATTTTTTTTGTCTTTTCGTTACCATTAAATTCTCAACTTTACGGTTTTATTTGTTTAAATAATGAGGATTGTAATACGCCAATGGCCAGTACAAAAGTACATGAAAAATAATACCAATTAAAGGAATTTTCAAAATTTCATTGAAGAAAAACGGTTTATTTTCACTATGACGATGCAAAAATGGTTTCACGTAAATGGGTCTAATTAAAAGTTGTCACTAAGCTTTATCCGAGAAGTTATTAAATTCATAATTTCACTATTTGATATTTTGGTATTTGGCGCTGCCTTTTAAAATTCACAGTATTCGTTGGCATTTAAAAAATGAAGAAAAAAACTTATCAGACAATTATGCATAGAAAGTGTATGGTAACAGAAACCCTTAAAATCGGGGAGGGTAGAACATGAAAAATTTAAAGTTTTTCATTTTTTTTTTTGCTTTCTTTTAAGCAATAAGTGCGCATGAAAGTTAACTCTTGATAAAAATACATTATCGTTTCAATTTAGGTTCAGGCAACTAGTTTTCCTTTCACTCATTTTCATGTAGATATTTCTCACTATCTTTTCACTGATAAAATTTCTTTATTTTTTGACTCTGTAAAATGGAAACTTTTCAAAGTTATTCACAAGCTTTTTTCTTAATTCAAACTCGTTTATGTAGTGCCGAAAATAAAGCAAAAAAAAAACAAAACGAAAAATGATACAAGAAAAATTAGGCCAAATTGCCAGTGTAACGGTTTGAGCTTTAATCTTTCTTTTACACCGGTTGGTGTTTATTGGTAGCGAATGGTTGAAAAATAAAACTTTTTTTAGTTTTTAACACAAGATGTTAATGAAAATCTCATATCTTTTGATAAATGCATGAAACAGTTCACCATGTATCAACGGAGAAATTTTAACGGTATTTTCTTTCTCTTATTTCTTCACTACATTCTAATTAAAAATTGAAATTGCAATTTACTGGAACCATTTTCTGAATTGGTATAGATGATGGCGGAATAAAGGATGTTTTAATAGTTGAAATTTTAACGGGAATGAGTTCAAAGTTTTTTAAAAATAAAAAAATGAAATTCTTCACAAAATTATGTGACCATTTTAAGATCTATGTGATGTATAACTGAATTAGTTATTAGTTCGATTTCAACTTTCGCTAAAAACCAATGAGAAAAAATCGAATTCTATTGAAATGAATCAATCTTGTATTGATTCAATGGGAAATTTTTTTATTATTTCATTCTTTCATTTAGAACACGAATTGATCTTTTTATTCATACTGAATTGTATGTTTGATATTATTCCAAATGGTACAAAACATTGAGCATAGTGTTGATAAAGTTTTTTTTTTATGTTTTTCTATGCTTTTGTCAACTTTTCCACATGATTCATTTGGATAGTATAAAGCCAACCATCAATTCATGGACCTTTTAATTGCATTTTCGATTTACTATGTACTTTTTTCGACTGAATGTCACTTTATTCCTCAGCAATGAACTTATAGTTTCTATTCAATGGGATTTTATGTAGCGTTGCTTTAATTCTTATTTTTTTTTGTTTGGTCGGACATTTGAAAGGGCATTGATGAAAATTGAACGAATATTTTCTAGTTCAACTTACAATTAGTAAAGTTTCGTTTTTTTTTTTTATTCACGGAATTTTATTAAAACATTTGGTGTGTTGGTACATGAAAAATAGTTCTTATTATTTTTCCGTTTTTATGTGATTTATAAAGTTTTTTTTTTCGAAATATTCATGTGCTGAATATTAATGAAGTGCATCTCTAGCTGGAAGTGTTCAAATGACCAATGGTTTTTGATTTCTAGTTATAACGTTAATTTACGCTTATAGAATCGCATATAAATTGATTATATTTAGGTTAAAAGTTTTTGAAATTAATAATCCGTTTTTATTCAATGGCTGTTAGTATTCCAATTAAAACGAACAGTGAGTTTCTATGCAAATTCATACAACTAATTAGTGTAAGTTAACGGAGTTGATTATTGATTTCATCTAAAAGAAAATCAATTATACGATTGGAGTTTTGCTATGCGAATACCTAAATTCATAACAACTGAAAAGATAAATACAAATTGGTTTTAAATTTTTCGAATTCTTTTTTCGATAACAATAATAACTCATTAATGATTGACGTTTTGTTGAAACCCATTCAAATACCATTGGAATGTGTTATTTACAAACAAATCGTTGATCCCCTAAACAAGCAAATATCATTTCCTTTCCCTTCCTTATTTGCCAAATATCAAAAGAAAAAGAAAAGTTTTTTTCATAATTTTTTTTTTAAGGGTGTGTTGAATTTATGAGCAAAACCATTAAAATAAATTTATGTTTTGCTAAAAAAAAATATAATTTAAAACTTAACCAGTTTCATTTGATTCTGTCTAAATGGAGCCGAAGTAAAGGAATAAACGAATTCAGTTGCAATGATTTTATTCTCAAAAGTAACGATAGGAGTTACAACGATTCGGTTCCAAAAAAAAGAAACCGTTAAAATAAGTGGCACGCAAAATGTATAAAATATTGTTTGGAATTCTACCATCTAAAATGTTATTAATTCTCTGTTAAAAGGGAGATATTCGATTTAAGGTAGACGTTTTATATTTCTTATTTTTGTTTCCATTTATTCAAGGGTTTTGCTGATATTCGGTATATTTTCTTTTTGAAAAACCATGAGAATTTATGATAATGTTGCATATAATTAACGTGCATAATATTTTAGTTGATTGCGAGTACTCAATATAAAGTGTGTTTTCCTCTTTTTGACGGTATAAATTGTTTTCTGTGTCCCTATGAAATATCAACATTTACTTGAGAACAATTCAGTGCCTCCCTTCCCCCATTCGAAATATTAAATGAATTTGATGCCGTCGTTTACTATCGTTTTCCATTGTTCGATTAAGACTTTCTGCCAACAATGTTTTAAGATGAAGTGGTAAATTATTCAAATTGATTTTCATTAGTGAAATATCACTGAAACCACAAAATTCAGAATTTTATTTTCTATTCATCAAGATTCTTTACATCTTGAGTTTCTTGTTGCTGATGATTTTGGCTTGGGAAATTAGAAATACCAATGGTATTGAATTATTTTGTGAAACGGAATTCAACTTATTAAATTTTTGAATCAATAAAATGTATGGTTTTGATTGCATAATTCAGAACAGAATAAAACAATTGATTTTATTTTCTATTTATATTCAAGGTTGACATGATATGAACATAATTTATGTTTTATCTTTATTTACCATGATTCTGTTCAAATAGATGACTCTTTTATGTGGGAGGATATCCAATAAGATTTTGATCAATTGATAGACCTAACCAGTCTATTGTTTGTTGTGCATTTAATGGCAAATTAATAATTTAACTATGAAAGATACTGATTTTACAACAGAATTTCTAATGAGTTTCTGTAATAGATCGTAAGATATTTCTATCAATATAAAAGCTGTTCATCTGTTAGTTTATAAAACTAATCATTGATAATTAATTATTAATAATTTATCTTTTGATTTCAATCAATGTTTAATGAATTTCCGAAATTTATACCATAAATTGATGAAATTTTCAATCAAATAAAATCAATGAAATTTCACATATCATAGGTATTAGTACATCTTATACATCTCAAGATTCCAATAAAAGTTTATTCGAACATCAAATAACTTTCGTCTACAGTTAAATTTAAATTACCTGTCTTCGTAATCCTATTTTTAATATAAGAAATTCAATACAACAATGTATCAATAAAAAAAAATGATTTTTAATTATAGAAGATGCATACGATTTATATTTTTAATGATATCCAATCGGATGTTTTTTATTTGCAATGCTAAAAATAAAATTTCATGAATTCAAAATTGAATTTATGTTGAATTCTTAAAACACCGTTTATTCGATGTAATAAAAACGTAAAGCTCACTTAATAAAATTCCAAAGAAAAATGGAAAATATTGAAGAGAGAAAATGGTAGAAAAGCTTCACCATGATTGAAACGAAGATTTATATTATTTAGATTAAATTACATGCAGTTTCAATTCAAATAAGAAAAAAAAAATGGTAACATACTTATGCATATTGAACGTGCTTAAGCGGATTTAAATGGTTTTGATAAACATAATTTAATGTTCATTTTAATTCGCGATGCTGTTCATTTTTAATTTTTTTTTCTTCTTCTTCTATTGTTCCATATCGATTTGTTTGTTAAGAATCTGTTTGATAAGAATTGTATATTAAAATTCACGTGAGAATATATCAGATGCCATCATGAAAATCATCTCATGTTGTAACTGTGTGTTGGTCTGTGAAAGAATTACTTTCAATAACATTTTTTTACTTATTGCATTCGTGATGGTGTGTTACTGTATAGATGAGCAATTTAATTTATTTTTTTTATTCTTGTTCATAGTTCGTAATCATTTTCATCGCGCGAATGTAATTTTGAACTGGAATGTAAAAACTACTTTATCGTTTCATTTTGAATGCAGATTTATTTAAATTTGAACATGTGCTCAAGGAATTTATCATATCACTGGATCAGTTTGCTGTATATTTCGTGTTTTTTTTTTCTTTGATTCTCTATACTGTGATGCTTTAAAAATAATTCATCTTAGCCATTAAGAATGTCCAAAAACGAGAAGTAGATAAAAACATTACTGTAGTATATCTAACAGGATCGCCTTCGTTTTCTGTTCTTTTTTCGCTCTTCATATTTAATTTTCTTCAATCGTTTTTGTTACTTTTATTTGGTGCTTTCATTGGAGGAATAAAATTCCGTTTTTTTTTTTTTATCATTGTAAGCTGGGTGTACCTTCATGAGTGTCGCATAATTTAAGCGTGAATAGATTTATATGAAAAGTTTGCATTTTTTTTCCTCATTGGACATTAATATTATGCTAATGTTTTTATATCATTTTGATAAAACAAAAAAATCCGAAGTACGAGGCAACAGAAAATCCAACGAGATACAAAATGGATATGCAAACTGGCAAATAATGATCTTCACATTAATGTTGGCGATTCAAAGTCATACGAGAAGAGATTATGGGGTCGTTTTCCTTTGGATTTTTTTCCTTTCCGTGTATTTTGGAGGATAACATTGTGTGATTTGCGTGTGCCGTTATACTCATCCCAATTGAACAAGACTGATGAGAGACAGATTGTAATGTCAATGGCACGTGAATACAATTGTACCCATAATCAAAGGTGATATGGATGAAATGAGAATGATAGCAGTAAAAGGAACAATGATATTAACATAAACATTAGAATTTCAGTTTATTTTTTTGTTATCCTGTTTTTCTTGTATCACAGAATCACTACATGAAAATCGACCATAATACAAAAGGATAGAAATATTTTATTCAGTTCATTTAAATGGATTTTAATCCAACAAGTAGGACAAAATATCGTTTAATATGTTGCTTCGAAACATGATTGCATACTCATTTAAAGTTGTATGCTTTAGTATTATATATATCGTCAGTCTAATAATATTAATGTATCACTTATGATTCATTTTATTTTTCACTCTTGTTTTTCTGATATTAAAACAGTCAAAATGATGGAACACTTTAACAAAAGTGTTTGTCATCTCTCAGTAGTTGATGACACTGGAAAACGAAGAGATAATTGAAATTAAATGCGTTTCATGTTAATGGCATCGAGTGTAGTACTGAATTGAATTTATTGTTTACACCGCCAACAGTCACCTTAAGTGAATCCCGCTTTTGTGATTATTCTTTATGATCAAAGAAATTACTGACAAAATCCCGGATAACATATAAAATGGAGAAGTCACATGGAATTACGTGAAACAGCTTTCAATGAAATTACGGAAATTATAAGTTTAGGTTGAATCTAGTTCTCTCTGTTTTTTATGTAATATCGATTCAAAATCCATTATCTTTTTAAATCATCTGGAGAGTCGTTCATAGCAGTATAAAACACATACGAGACGTAGTAATAAGGAGAAAGAGCTTTTCGGAAAACATTTACCTTTTATACTTTAATATTATAATGATATCCAACTGGAGATAGTAAAACTGGTGGATACTATGTCACACTAAGATAATATTTGATCATCTCAAATGAACATCATCTGCATAATCTATTCTTGATTCAATTCAGAGGGATCATTTGGACACGAAAAACATATTTATTGATATGATGATTCATAATCAATTTTATCAAAATGTTAAATGACATATATGATCCATACATCGATATGAATGCACTTGCAATGAATAATTTATATTGGATTGTATGTCTGTATGTGAACAAAGATTGATTCATCATTAATATGTGATTTAGAGAAGTGTACTTACTTGAATTCAAATGATGAATTCAGTAATAATTAGATTACCATTCATTAGATAAATATTTGAGGTCGATGATATTCCTTATAGTTGAAATATCCTTCAATAAATTTGCTATTTTCTTTTCCCATTTTTTTTTAATGTTCTGTATGGGAAATATTCTTGTTGAGGTAAATTGGTATTGTTATTAAAGTTTTTCATTCGGGGGTGTTTGCTGTGATAAATTTTCCAATATTATTTACATAGATTGTCATCGATGCACAATTTTCATTTCCTTTAACCTCGGGAACAAATAACAAAGTTTTATACCAATATAATTCGATCTGTTCACTATGATATAGTGGATTTGGTATAGGGAGTTAGATATGAGTTTCATTTCTTATTTGTTGGTTGTTTTTTTTTCAGTGCTATGCTGCAACTACTCAACTTATCATTTTTTTTTTTAACGTTATGGTTTATATGGGAAAACATAAGTGGATGTACTCAGTGGATAAAAGTTTATCTATCCATATTGTATAACATTCATTGAATATACACTTTTGGTATAGAAGTTGAATTAAAATTTTAAGAAAAAAAAAGAAAAGTTTCACATTGCATAAACAATATTTTCCTAAATAGAAAATAATAAAAGAAGATGCGTTTGTATATTATAATAAATTCAATATTTTAACGATCAAAAAGTTCATATTTATGTATGAATTGAAGTTTTATTATTTAGTATTTAATCAAAGTGGAGTTTTAGTGAACAATTTACCTGTCCATCTTTAAACGATTTAAATTTCCATTCAATTTATTCATTAAACTAGTTTCACTAACAATTGAATTAATTTATTAATCGTTTTATAACGATCCACTCGATTACAATTGAATAGAATTAATGAATTAAATTCACTAATTCAATAAATTATGATCGCGTCTTCTATTAAATTGAATGAATAATTCGAATGAAAATCGATTTTCACAACAAACTAAATCAGTTTTCATTCGGGGGGGAAATCATATATGGGAAACTCAACAAAAGTTTTTTACCAATTTTCCTATTTTCAAGTTTTAAATGAAAACTGTAAAAGTTATTGATAATCAATTTTCCATAAAATTTTCTACCGTAACGGTGAAAATTATTCTCACTACTGTTATTAAATGATAACGTTTTAGGTTAAAACCAAAAAAAAAAAAAAATCTCAAAGAAAATTACAAATGTGTATAAGGAACTTTTTGATTTAATTCAATGAGTTTGAATCAACATTGAATTTATTATTTGCTGATAAAGCTCTTAATAATTGTTCCACATTTAACGAAGATTTCAAAATTCTAAAAACGTATCATTCAACTTACTTCATACCAGAAGATTTCAATTGTTCATAGTTTATCCATTCATTTTACCTAAGAATATAATGTTCGTACCATTGAGTTTTTAATGAAATAATGAAAACTTTAAAATCTGATTGATACTAAGGCAATAATTTAATCGAAATTAATTTGACATTCATTGATGATAGAATACACCAGAGAGATAGAAAACCTCTTCTCTTGGTTGATTTTTTCTTAAATAAAGTTTCGAATAGAGTAAAATGGATTAGAAATGGTGTCGTTTAAGCAGACCTCCTTAATGAAAATCTTATCTTTCTCCCAACGATGAATTAATGGAATCAATTTATTTGAAATTCGCTTAGAATGTGAAAAGTCCATTAACTTACTTTAGATTGCAATCAGTGTGTTCCACCCCCACTGTGTGTATGTGTTAAAATTTATATTTATTAAATATTCTATTGAAAATCTGTTGACACGACACGTACCATTAAGTATTCCATCACTTTTGGGCTTTTTGAATTGAAATTCAGTAACGAATAAACAGTGTCAAAGATTATTTCCTTAATATGTGGGGCGTTCATTTTCTGTTTTGAATAAACTGAAGGAACATTTTCTATCGCCCAAAGAAAATGAAAGAAACGATCTCATTTTGGCTGAATAAACTTGATGAATAAAATTCACTAAATCATTAACGGTACAAATAAACTGTTTTTAGGCCAAAGGAATGAACGGCATCCGATATTAATCTGGTAAAAATACTTTCAAGAGTTTGTTCTATTCTTTCAAAAAAAAAAAAAAAATGGCAAAAGACAAGAGTAAACGCAATGTAATCTTAATGAGTCTCTCACACTTTATAGATTGAACTGAATCAAATAAAAAAGAAAACAGGAAAAGATGTATTGCGTTTTTCCTCGTGTTTGTTGTTTTATTCTTGTTTCTATCCACGGCGACGTGAGTAATGAATGTTTAATGATGGTGAACGAGACGCAATCCAAGTTTAAAAAAGAAAATCCAAAATAGGTACATCAAGTGAAAAATATATTCGTGGTGTTTAAGGACTTAAAAATCTACATGCAAAAACAGTAAATGATGAAAAAAGAAAGAAAATAAATTGTGAGTTGTTTTGCCTGTATGCAAGTGATTGAGTCATTATTCCTGTTACATTGAATACAAATGAATTATTAATGGGAAAATGTTGAAAAGTATTACATGGGATTTTTATCCGTTTTCATGAGAATACAAAGGGAAAAATCAAATACACACACACGGTGAAAATTTCTAACTATTGATGATGGAACGATGCCTTTCAAACAAGCGGATAAAAGCTCGAATGTGCTACTGAATTAATACGGTCGTTGCAATCTGATGAATCGGTTGGATTCATATAATCACAGAAGCCCAAAATAAAAAAACGAAAGAAGAATAAGTAACCAGCCCCTATGTGTTAGTCTATGATCACTTGTGTTCAGCACCATGCTTAATGCGTATAACATGCGCGATTTTAATTAATGTATTGTACAGAACAAAAAAAGAAAGAAAACTGTGGCAATATTCTATGCTATTGCCATTTTTAATTTTATAGAAATCGAACAAAATACAAAACATACACATTTTATGTTGAAACATTGTCTGTATACCAATGCTTATTGAACCATATTCCCGGACATTCAGATATGATAAAAACAGAAACAGAAACAAAAAAAAAAACTTGAAACGCATCATTGAATAGAATGGTAATCTATTTCAATTATGCTATGAATTATCTATATCCTTCCATATCAGTTTGAGCTTATAAAAAAAAATAAAATTGTACGTACTCAAGTGGTCGGAAAAGCGTGTGGAGCGAATAACATAAACACATGTTTCTTTTATTTTTATTTTCCACGCTTATTTAACAAAAAAGTATACGGAGAAAGACTAGCAAAATTGTGAGAAAATGAAATACACACTGAGTTTTTTTTTTTTATCTTACAATGTTTGAAACAAAAGCGTTGGTGTTTCAAGGTAGTTAGTTGAAATTGAATGAACAAGAAAAAAACAAAATTATCGTAAAAGAAACCGAAGAAGTATCGTTCAACATTGAATGTTGAATTTAATCTAAACACATATGAATGAGAAGGATCTCGATAACACACATTAAATTTATCTCATCATCTTTATGTAAACATTTCATTGTATGGTGAAAATGGTTTGATGTAACTCATCAACAATATTTTTAGTTCACCGTAACGATAAGAGTTTACCTGCCGTTTTGTTGTTTTAAACATTTTATTATAATTCTGTTCATATTTCTCTATTCTGTGAAAATGTAAAGAGCCATCACCCCACTTGATGTGTATAGTTGTGTCGCCCTTTGAATGGATAAATTACAGATATAACACTCTGTTACGCGGTGTATCAACCCTCATAATTAGACTTTAATTATTCATGAATATGAATGTTATCTCATTCAAGTTACCTGTCGAACCAACCAAATGATTATCATTTGACCAGAAAGTTAAATGGAACTCTCCTCTTCATCTCTGTTAGTGTATGTTATTTATTAATTTAAAAAACAGAATCACAGAGATTTTCAAAAACCATTGCATGATAACGAATTTTATAAAATTATGATAAAAATCTCTGTTCATATCAGACTTAATGTTTGTTACTTGTTTTTTATTCGTACGCTTGTGTTTCATATCACTTCAGAAGTACATGCGAAAATTGAAAATTTTCAATTGAGAAAAAAATGCGATTAAAAATTTAAATTTTCCAATTTCTACGCCGATGATTAAAATTATCATAATCCATCAATTATAATATTCAATGTTTTTGTTATGGGTGGGCATTATTGAATTCCATATAGACGTTTCGTTCCAAAAACACGATTATTGTTGGATATAAATTAATTATAATCAGAGGAAAATTCATTTTATTTTTTTTTTTTGATTGAAAATATTCTCGAATAAATCGAAATGATATCGTATAGATTGTATAATAATCTAAGCTATCATGTTACATTAAAATGCATGATATGCTGAGATAGAAGTATTATGTATTATGGAAATTTTAATCTGATATAATGAGTTGTATGTATTAGAAGTTAATGAGTAGATATTTTATGTTCGATATATAGAATATTTAGCCAAATTTTGTGTGTCTGTATTGAAATTTCTGCCGTAGTTTTTGGAAATGTAATAAATGCAAAACACAAGTTTCGAGAAAGAAGCGTCTTGACACTTCTGTAGTTGGTAATAAAAATATCGTTCTATTGATCCATTACACCGTGATATCTTAGGATTGGTTGAATCAAACAGGATTCAGATCTTTGAACAAAACGTAGATCATGATGTAATTAATCGATTTGAGACATGAAATCTAATGAGTAATAATGGCAGATATTACATTTCCAATAAGTACGACTGATTTAATATTAAAATTTTTATTTTTTTTTTTAAATTTAATTAATCCCATGTATCAATTCATATATATTCTGTTAGAGAATCAGTTCGTATTAATCTATGGGCGAAACGGTGGTACAAAATACACTTGATTTAGTGGAATTTAAAATTGTTAAATATTAATTTATCTGTCTGCATCACGGTTACAATAATTTCATAATTTATACTTTCATAATGCAATTTTCATTTAGTTTTTTCTTGTATTCAAATGAAATTTAAAAATACTCAGTGTTTTTCATAGTGAAAATAAACAAATTAAGTACGTTGAATAGAATAGTTATATTATACAAAGGTGTAACTGGTCCAATTGCAAATTTTAAATTATTTCAGGTCGACAATGAATATTATTTAAATGAGTTTAATTACCATTCTGTACAAAAAAAAAACGAATTTTGTTTTTTTTATATCCATTCCAACTTGAATATTTATATTTCATGTATTGTTATTCGGTGCACTTGATTACAATAGAGAATTTGAGTGGGAATGTAAGTGAAACACTTTACAATTTTTCATTGTGTTTGGGTGTATCCCATTGCCTGACAAAAAACTGTATGGATAATAGCTGGAACCCAATGTATTACAATAAAAATTGTCGTCGAAACAGGTCCAATTACAAACAATTAAAATTTACTCGCATTGGTATTCAAACAATTTTTATTAGTTAAACATTTTTTTTTGTCAATTTGTGATATCAGTGGACCAAAATGAAATTTAAAAAAAAGAAGTACACACACACTTGTTTAACATAATTTTAATGTTAAATAATTCAATGTTTTATTTGCAGAAAAAAAATTCATTGGTCAGACGGGACAGGCTCCTGGGAGGCAATGGGTGAACTAGAGGATAAAAAACGACTGAAGAATCCACCTGAATTTATTAGCCATTTCACGGTGTATAAATTCGATTAACAACCAAACAAAAATTGTTTCATTTTCCGATAAATGAAAAAAGACAACCGCACACTTTAATCCAATTTAAAGCTAATTTACGTATACGTTAAAGCATTGGATAGACAAAATGTATGTAAGTTTCTCTTTTTTTTTTGGTGCTTTCATATAATATCCAATGGGATTAATGAGCCATTGTTCAGTTGATTGAAAAACATAAAAAAAAGGAAAATTATTTCTCTACATAATCAATCGATACCAGATGATTGAATGTTGATTTTACCTTTATTTTTTTTTTCCCCAGTTGTTTTGTTGCTGATTAATTTTTATTTAACAATCATTTGCTTTCAGTTTGTTGTTGTTGTTTTTCTTTTGGTTCAATGAAATCAATTTAACAATTGTGAATAGCCCAGTAGAAAGAAGATATCGGTTGTGTCTGTTTTTAAAATTGGCATTGACTAATTGGATTTTTGGGAGTGGCACCTGGTATTAAGGTATTTTTGGCCAAAAAAAAAAAGAACATAATAGAAATATCATCATCTGGGGAGGCTTTTACTATTAGTTTATTTGATAAACGAACCACATGAATTCATCTACTCTCAACATAGTTCAGTTTAAAAAAAACATCTTTAGTCTCGTTGAGTTTAATTCTCATGGAGGAAAACAAACAAAAAATTGCTTTT
Organism: Coboldia fuscipes; assembly: GCA_001014335.1. NCBI lineage: Eukaryota > Metazoa > Arthropoda > Insecta > Diptera > Scatopsidae > Coboldia > Coboldia fuscipes. The sequence goes on along the minus strand of JXOR01000114.1, from coordinate 181,407 downwards.
CTTTTCTACTAAATGGCAATGAATTGGGCGAAACAAAAAAAAAAAAATGAAAAGAAAAACCATCGATGCTACTATCAAATTCAATTAAACTTTCCAATAATGTTAGAATCCACTTTAGTAAAGAGTAATCGGGTGTCAGATTTGAAAAATTTATTGGGCGGTTAGTTTCCGATAAGATTCCCGGTCGAGAGTTCTTTTTTCTTTTACTTTTCTTAATACCAAGTTACCTTATGCAACTTACAATTGGTTATTCTAGAAGTGTTTCTTGGTTACTATCTCACAACTCCTTAGTCAAACATAAAATTTATAAAATACAGTTCGTGTTTTATACTTTTTTTCTTCAAGTCATACAGTGAGCTTTTAAATTCAATGGCACCAAACGGTTAACGAAAAGTTTCATATTTTTTTTTCTATTCGATTACTCTTTACCGATTTGAAATCTCATTCCGTATTTTCTTATATTTTCTTTAGTATAGAATGAAAACCCGATCAGATATTTCACTATTGTGACTTGAAAGGTGAATTTAAGCTTCTAAGAGATTTAACACATCTCGTAGCCAATGAAGAAAAATCAAACTGAAATGGATAATATTCAGCGTATAGAAACTCTCAATTCATTATGATAAAACATTATTTATTGGAAAAGTACTTCGTTCGATGAATGGTTACCTTCAAGTTTATAACAATTTCATTTATGCAAAAATTTCTTGAAGCATCGAATTAAATTCAAAAGTTTTTTTTTTTTATTTTCTTTATAAAAGAAAAATAAATTTTATATCCTTAAGGTTGTATATTAATTCCAGTGTGTAATATACAAACAAAATTTGTGATTTGTTAACAATGGAACATATTGATGATTCTTGTGAATCAAGAACACTTCAATGAAATATGTCGAAAACTTAATTAGTCTCGAGGCGTTATATTAAATTGATATAATTCAAGAATAATGGGATCGGATTACTTGCATTTAATCTGTAGACAAATGATTCTATAATAGAATATTAAATCTCTCAATTATTCTTAATTAGAAAATATTACACTCGCTAACCCATCCAGTTAATAACAAATAATGTGTTCAACTATAAAACATAAAATGTTTTAATTGATAAGATTTTCACCAACACATATAGATTCCATATTAATATTTCGTGGTTTATACATTCATACAATATGTGAAAGCATCAAGTTGATGGATTTAAATTGATTGAAATGTATTATTCATTAGATTAGGTGAGAATCTATGCATCGATGCATATGAATTTTCATAGTAAAATCAAAATAATTATTATTGTACATTATTCTTAATCCTGTTTAGTAGTGTTGTAATAAAAGTTCATTTTTATTTTTCTATTATTTATAAAATCCCTTCAATGGTTTTGTAAAATTATTATAAATAATTTATGTGTATTAGAAATTAGTGCTTTTGAATTCATAAACATGATTAATTATAATGTTAATCTGCATATCAATTTATAGCACAAAAGGTGGAAAATAACCATTTGGTATAATGGATAACAAAAACGTATGGGGACACACACAATGTCCAATAGAAAAACATTAGTTTATTTTGAATTCAACATGGTAACGGATTCTACATATAATCTCATATCATCCAAACAATATTGTTTATTCAATGATTAATTATTAATATTTTCATGTGTAGAATCCGAGACAATGTAACTATGTAAAATTTAAATCCCCGTTAACCAAATACTCATACAAATACCATCACTTAGTAGTTTAGTAGCAAAAATCTCTTCTATTTTAAATTACTAGATGAGGGTAGAGTGAGCAAATGGTAAACGGATATTCGGGAGACATTCAACTAAAAAAGGAAATCATTAATAATTTTCTCTGTAATAAGAAAATTTTAATCTTTTCAACAAGTAACACAGACATCGAGATAAACATGAAAGAACTGTTTTTGGTTTGTGGGAGGGAGTGAGGAAATTCAAAGATGAGACGAATTATTAGATTATAGTCACTGAGAATGGCTAGAAAATGAAATTAAATAATAAATAATAGAAAAGCATTGAATCCAATTTTATTTGAAAGATCAAAACTGTCGTGTTTAATGAAATACATCTAAGGAGACAATCGTAACCGTATTCAAGTGGTATTTATGAATTCTTAAGAAATCGTTTGTTTTACACTTCTGAACATAACCATAATTAATTTAATGTTGGATTATTATGTTGTTGAATTATAAAGTGTTTCTCATTTTTATGTACAAATATCTATGATGATATCATTTGAAAATTATTGTTCATCATTTTGTTGGTAACCAAAACTGTAACAATGAAATTTATGATGAAAAAAGTCAAGTGCTATCAACCATTAATGCAATAATTCTTATGATAGTGACACAAATGAATTTTCTATGTCGCCAACTTATACCGTTGAGAAATTTCGTAATTTTCTTCATATTAAAGATGCAGTTGCAACAAATTATTAAATGCTTTTGTTGTGTTTATCCAAAATCCCCAAAATAATGTCACTATCCGTTAGATTGCATTCCAGTGTTTCTCCATTCATCATGACACTGTTTTACATTAACGGATTGCCAAATGTTTCCTAAATCAAACCAGAAATCATATATTTGACTTGTTCCTCTGCATTTCCAATTTTAACATTTCGCGTATTTGGGTTGTTGTTAGTAAATGACACCACAAAAAAATTGAATAAATACAATATTCCCGTAAATGCCATTTACTTCAACGAATTTATTTAACACAGAATAATGTTTCACTTCAAGGAAAAGACAATAAAGACACTTTTGAAGGCATAACATTGAAGGAAAATAAAAAGAAAAACCGAAATTATTTTCCCCATGAGAAATTATCTACGCATTCAGTTGAAATTTATTTGACTATTCCAACCAACTATTAGTTGAGTTTTACATGAAAATTTGATTTTTTTTTTAGTTGGAAACAAATGCAACATAAGAAATTATAATCACAGTCATGTGTTGTCTAATGTTGAACTAAAAATATAAAGATACAGATAATATCTGTTAGTCTTTGAATACATAATTAATATTTACGTCACAATGAAAAACAAGTTCTTTACACTTTAATCAAAACTCTTTTGTAAACTATTGCAAAAACTTTTCCTTCGGTTGACATCAATGTTAGACGAATAACGTCATTTCTATGAAAATACATAAAAACCAACATTGTTTTCTGTTCTCTTTACTACACTTTTTTTTTATGTGCAAAGTAATTCATTATACGATTTTTTCTACTTTTCTTTGAGCTAAAAATTTGCTCATCCGTCAAGTTAATCAGAATGTGATTTATAATAAAAAAAAAAAAACAAAATTGCTTCATCTTGTTTTCCCTATTACTTGATAGCGATAGTTGATAATAAATTTTAGCGTTTGTTGAGTGTGTGACTATGAGGACGGGCGCTACCACTGATATGAATTATGAAAAAAAAACATTAAACAACACAGTAGCTCTTGGTTAACAGAATTAAGTTTATCGTTATTTTTCTTTCTCACAATCCAAAATTGATGGATATTCGCATATGCATAAAACCATAGTGTAACATTAAATGAATTATATATTTCTTAAAAAAAAAGTAATACGATTAAATACACTTGATAAAGTGATTGATTAAATTTTTTTCTTATTTTGATATAAAACATTCATCGTTATAATCTCTCATCTATTTTCTAAGGGTTTTCCAATATGAAAACTGTATTAATAATATGAAGGAATGAAAAAAGTAAACTGGAACGGAAATAAATGAATCTTCTAGTCAAATCAATCGTCCTTTGAATATTATAAGAGTCCAATAGGGTTTTCGACAGCAACACTATTGCAATCTGTTTTTTTTTTTTTCATCCTTTTTGATTAGACACTATTGAACGGACATCTCAATGGAAGTGTTACTTTAATAACACGTCGTCCACACTGTTCTGTATGATTTTTATTTTCCATTTTTCCTTTACTGTGAGAAAGTAAACCAATCGTGAATAATACGTCTCGCTTTTACTCTGTATAATATTCGGTATTATTGGGGGGGCCACAAGACATTGTATGGAATTTCTTCAGTCTCATATGAAAGATTAATCTTAAAAAAGGAAACTGACTAAAGGAAGACGCAGTAGTAAAGAGCGACAAAAAAAAAATATCAAATTAATCTGGCTGAATGCAAGTCAAGTAAGAGGAAAATTATTTAATGTCATCGTTTTTGATGAATGGACATTGAGTGCTCTTCATCAATATCGTTTAGAAGTGGCTGCGTATTCAATATGAAGAAAATGGCAAATTTCCTTCAAATAATTTTCTTTACTTCTTTATTTCCTTGAGATTCATCTTATTTTCATTTACGGTAAAACCGACAGAGAAAGAATGAAAATCATCTATGATCCTTCCTTTTATAATAAATCTACATTATGAGTGATGTGTGCATTGTGTATATGCCATTTGAATGGTCATTCAATCTACAATGGTTGGTGGTGAATTCAATATATTTTCACATAATCAATGTCCAGCCAGAAATTCAGATATTCTGTCATATTGTTCAGTTAACAGCATAGCGTATACATCGAAAATCTGTTATGATGTGTTATTAGAATTGACACCCACATTTATGGGATTATTGTTAAAATTATATGAGTCATTTCATATTCAATGACACCACCTAACGTTTTCGCCCATTTGGGGAATCATCAATTTCATCAAAATATTAGAAATTGTAATTCAATAATGTCAAGAAAATTTCATCATCCGTTTAATTCAATGCCTTTTCAAATTTCACATGTGAAAGACATTGATCGACGATTTTATTAATAAAAATTTATATTCACATCTTCTATGTGTTGATTTGTTTCATGAAATGCTACAATTATTTAGCAATAATTAGACATTTTTTTCATTAAATTTCAAATGAAATTCCATATGATTGTTCAAATTTTAATTTAACAATTTCCTATCAAGAAAATGATTCGATAAATTGGATAATTTCAAAATGAAAAATTTATAAATATTTGCCATTTGCAGAAGAAATATTTCAATTAATTAATCAATAAGTTGTACATTCAATTGGAATTAATTCTTTTAATTGATTAACGACTTTTTGGTTTTAAATTAAAAACAAAAATATTCGAAATACATGGAAATTATTGGAAAATTCTGCACTGAATGAAACTGACAGACTAAAGCTGTTTATAATTCGAATATTTCCATTTAATGTTCATTTGAATTTGAATCGCATAATAATTATATTTGTGTATCATTGGTTCTATGTGCAGTGAAATGAATCATGCAGAATAATGATATTCACTACAATGTACAACATGACACATTTCATTGAAATGTTAAGGTACAAAATCAGTAGTGGACTACAATTATGTCACTAAAAATAATTAGTGAACATTGTGAATTAACTTGACTTTTATTAAGTTACACTAAAATTGTTGTCTTTCATTTTATCTCTGTTGCAATGAAATCGGAGTAAATCCACATAATGCATTCACTTCAAAAGAATTTTTACACACAAAAATTAAAATACAAAAGGTTTCACTTCACCATCAACTATCTAACATTAACAATGTTATTATTAATTTTGATTGTAATTTTAATGCCAAAAACATGCATAAATGGATATTCAACAATGAATTTACATGAAATAAGTTCTAACAAGTAATCCACTTGTCAGTTAAATAAATTATTTAATTTATTTTCACTTTTCATCCAAAGGAGATAATGTGCCATTTAACATAAAAGAAAGTAACGAATAAAATTTAAATACAAAAACCATTTCTAATGAATTTTTGTTTGATGGACACTGGACACCAGTTAGTGAATTTTTATTTCTGGAAAAGGACATCATTTCCGTTTTAACATATTTCATTTCTATGGTAAGTGAATGCAATGCAGTCTAATACTCGCAAATAAAAAAAATAATTTTGATATGGTTTTGTCTAGTTCCCATTTATTTAAACTGATTCTCTACATCAGTTTTGGCTGGTTTCATACATAACTCTTCAGTTATTAAATATGAAAATCATCATTTTTTGTATTGTTTTGTATGGTAAAAAGTTTTAGACTACTCATGTTAATTCATAAAGGAATTAAAAATCGAGTCAATGATATGTTGAAAATTATTCCTTATCAACATGTAATGTGCATTAGAGTTAACTACATTAATATTCGTTTTTATTATGATGAATCTGATAATATTAGCGATATTCTCATGATTTTATTATGTAAAATGCTGTTTTATGCACACGTTTCCATCAACATCAATTAGAATATATTATTTTAATTCGTTTTATAGTGAAATTTATTAAAATGCTCAATTGCAGTACATGAGAAATACATTTCATTTAATTACATTCAACTAAATTTTATACAAAAAAATACTGTAAAATCAAATTAAATAATTTTAAAAATAGAGTTCAATTGATTTTAAATGAAAAATTTGTTACAGAAATGGAATAAAATATTCGCTGTTGATGCACTTAAATGTTACATTGAATTCAAGCATAGGTGACCACTGTATCAATGTGAATTTAAATTATAATTTCATATTAATTACAATGATGGTACTTCATATGTACGTCCTAGTGATCGTTAAAAGTCTATTGAAATCAATTAAAATGAATACAATCTTTAACATTAGATTACTGCTAACTAGATTGAATTGAATGTTAATTGAAAGACATTTCTTTTGCTTGTCATTACAGAATACCCGGGTACTATAAATTGGTTTAAATTGCATTAAATACTGTACATCAGTTAGCAATTTTGTAATAACAGTTGTCGTATGTCGCAGATTAAAAATTAAATAAATCTGGTAAGTCTTTGATAGGCTATAACAGGAGTGGCCAAGCAAGGTTTTTCCCGAGCCGCAAAAAAATAAATGGAAGTAGTCAAAAATATTTTTTTTTGCCACCTCTAATCTATAATTATTAATAAAAAGCACTTTTCTAATGATATTTATTTTCTCTTTCCTTACTTAGGATTGAATTAGTATTATGACTAATAAATGTGAAGAACTGTGTAGAATAGCTAATAAATGCTATGTGTTTAGGAAAACCTCATATATCTGATGATAACAACTTAAACTTTGTAACTAATCTTATACCGAAGGTGTCAACAATATATAACAATATTTTTGAGTCAACAATACTTTGCTCACCGGCTATTATAATTTAAAAACAAAAATGAGAAATTTATGTAAATTAGGTATTTTTGAAATCAAATAAAGTTAATAAAACTTAATCTTCCTACTTTCTTAAGGAAACATCTAGTATTTTAAATTAAATCACGATATATTGTTGCATTTAACATTAACTAGAGAATATCTACAAATTACCTCAATCATTGATTGTCTTTCATTCATGAAACATAAATTTATTTTGATCCAAATTGGATTGTTTAATAAAAAATTGGAAACATTGAATATTGGGGAAAATAAAACATGGGAAATGGTAACTAACGAAAATTGTTGTTACTTATACAGATAGAAACAGAATAATCGAGACAAAAAATACACGTCGATTTTACATTTAAATTGGTATTTCAATACAGTGAAAGCAATATGTTTTGTTTTCAGTTATCCAAATTGATCCGATATTGATGGATTTTCTCCTCAAATTGTTATTTCAGTTGAGGAGCCAATTTCACATCTTTTGTATCTTTATGTTCTTGTTGTTATGCTACGGTTTATTTTCAGCATTTTTTTTTTTTGTATGTCCAGGACACATTTGATTGACAAATTAATTCGTTTAACTGATATAAAAGGGATATTCATTTCAAACATAAAAAAAAAACTAACAGAATTGGTTTCAATTGGTCTATTGTTTTGTATTAAACAGTGGATATTTATACGAATGGTAGCACAGATACGCATGGACCAATTTGGTTTAAATCTGTTTCTTCAGCTCCTATCCTTTACGATGAAATTGAAGTCAATTTGTTAATCGTATAGTAGAATTAACTAAGCGTTGTTCTTATCCATATAAATTGAAATCCATATTAAATGGACATCGATGTAGAAACCGATAAAGTAAAAGAAACCAATTTATGGCAACACAACACGGGGGTCATAGTGAATAACATAAATGTAGAATCCCTTTACATCTAGTTCAACGTAAATGGTTCATCAGTTTGATTTAATTCATCCTAAAGGTGTACTTTTTTATTGAGTACCTTGATGACAGTTAACAGAAATTGTGTTTAAAAAGGAAACATTTTTCTTGGAATCAATTTAAGGTATCGTATACCTAAAACGATGTCACATTGAAACTTGCAATTATTTTTGCACAATTTCTTGACAGGACTTTTATTTCTTATAAAATTGATGGATATTGTTCCATTGAATTGGGAGGTAGTAAACTTGAATTGAATTATTGTGGATTTACTATTTGAGAGCTTATTAACTTTTATTGTGAATCAATTTTGTTGCATTATCAAATATTTTCCAATCGTTTTAACACAATTCTCAAGGAAATACCAATAAAATGTATATTTAAATTATTAATATCTTAGTTGTTAAAAGAAATCGATTTCTTTAAAAGAAAATTTCTTATCAATTGTATTACAATGTCATTCTTTTTGACATTTTATTTTTCTCTTAAATAATTTCCAATACGTTGTTGAACAATCACTACGTTAGAACTGTAGTTCCTTTATGAAAATTGTCTTCTTGGTAATGGCATAATCAAAATGCATACAATGTTGTTTAAGTACTGTTGATATTTATGAAATGATTTAGAGTAAGTAGCAGTGATGACCTTGCGATAATGATCGATTATTTTTCTTTATTGACTGTATTCCTCCATCATCATTAAGTTGAAGGGTTGCAAATGTAATACAGAACACTTTAACTTAATGAACGATTTGATGACCACATAAATAAATTTAAATGATAAAACTGTTTCACTTTGAAAATAAGGAAATTTCAACAGGAAATTTGAATTAATTTATGGTAAAATTATCTTGAAATTTATACTTCAATACATTTCCTTTTATTGAATGTACTGTTGGTTAATACCAAAACTTCAAACATTTGCCCATCACTAATTCCTATTCCCGAACCATTGGTGTCCAAATAAAACAATTTTCATGAAATTTCGAAACCAACAAAAATGAGAATCAACAAATTACAATTGATGAAGAAACATTAATTTTCAATGGTGCTTGAATTATAAAGTTTTTACTTTTCATACAGCATAACCATAATTATGTTTAAGTGATATTTTCCCCAAATTTTCCATAAACATTTATTTAAATCCTCCGAAAATTTTAAATGAATGCCAAATAAAGCAACACCAAAAATTATTTCTATTTTGTTTCACTGTTATTTTGGGACAAATTCCAAATTATAGTTTACCAGTTGACATTCAATTCATATAAATTTTAAGTTTTCTATTGTATCTTGGTGTCTCACGGTCTCATCATTTTACACAAAAATAAAAATACAAAAAACAGTAAATGTCATTAGAAATGGATTAAATCCCTTTCTGTTTGTATTCATACTTATTGTAGAACAATTAGTTGGAATTCGTTCATTCCGTAAACCAAAATGAAGAAAAACTGGAAATGTAAATTGGATCTCGTCTACACAATTGGTTAAATTCAAAAACAGTGATTTCCATAGAACCATTGAACGAAGAGAAAAGTCTTTTAAATTGTAAGATAGTACTTTTGGGTTATTTGTGGTAAACTGGTATTTAACCAGTAATGGTTGAGGTCTCTTATGTAATAAACATATGCTTTAATTACAATTGGTCTTTTGTATAAAATTATTCTTGTGTGTTTGGTGTTGCCAAAGAAAACCCGATGTTCTTGTCTATCCATTTTCTCATTTGGGATTTATTGATCCTTTTTCCTTTGAATATTGAACTAATACGAAATGATCCCCCATAAAGGAATGGACACATATACAAATAAATGGCAATCTATAAATGATTTTCTATTCGTCTTTTAAGAGTTTCATTGTATTTTTTTCTTTAAGAAAACCCTTTTGGGTATTGTATCATAATGTAATGAATCCCAATATAATAACAATATTGTTCCATCTGAGTAAACATTGAAATGATGGCTGGTAATGGATAAATGGTTAAGCTTGTTGAAACTAGTAATTATTAATAGTTCAAAATTTTAACAGAAAAGCTAATTACAAACAGCTTAACTGAAGTTAAACTGATTTCATTACAACGATGGTACTACATCTAACACTGATTCGATGAGTAAACATAAACTAAATGTTTTCATTTCCGTTATTCACATATCTAAAGAGAATCCACGTGAAATGTGTAAAGCAATAAGAAAGACATTTAACTTGAAAATTTTCTATTAAAATTTCATTTTCTATTTTCACTGGTTCTTGTATGGTGTAAGTTACTTTTTTTTGGAAATTGTTGCATAATAAGGAAACTAATTAAAATTTGTAATCACTTAAGATTACAGTTAAGCAAAAGTATTTTGTATTTAATGTAAGACTGTTGATTCCAAAAAGGCAAACGAAGTAAAATCAATTTCAACGAAGATTAATCAGACAATTTCTTAGTTGATTTTCATTTTAATTTATATGAGACTGTTACTCTTCACTTAAATTTATTTTAATCTCCGTTTCAACAAAAAACCAATTTTTGATTTTGTTGATTAACAAAACAATTTTGTATTTCAATGATTAAGTTTATCCTTTTGATCGATTCTCTTAATGGATTACTATCAAATGTAAAGTTGATTGAATCCATTGAATGGAATCATTTAAGTAAAAGACAATCTCAATTTCGATTCGTATTATTATGCCAACTGGTTGGTATAAGGATTGTTTAACAATTCGCTGAAGGAATTTCTAACAAAATTTATTATTATCTTCCTTGAATACAACTCATTTTGAACAATAAAAATAAATGGGACTGATATTCATGTCAATAACAGTAAGGGTATTAACTCAGTTTTATAATATTATTGTGATTTAGTAATTTGGGTTGCCACATTTTCGAATGCAACTGAAGAACTGAATTTTTTAGTATGAAATATTAACTCTATTATTGGTTTAGCATAAAACGGAAACATTTATGCACTACAGTTTTTTTTTTCCTATTACACGATTAGCATTACTATCCTTAGAACTTCCAGTTGTAAAAATAACTGGAAGGGAATATCAGAAAAGGGATCCAAAAAATAAAACGATAAAATTGACTGTATAAAGGGAAAAATGAGTCCCACTTATGGTATTGTCGTTTACGGATTATTTCATATGAGAATAATATTCATCTGGTAGTGGCACTGTGCTACCAACCCAACTAGTATAAGAACTAAACTCAATGTATTGTAGTTATGAAAAGGACCTAATAAAGAGGAGCACATTGTGGAAAATTATTATCCAACGTAAAAGTGGTAATGTTGGAAATATTTGTGTGTACCAACAAAATAAAGAAATGGAAAATACTTGAAAAACACACTTCAATTGTTATAATAGTTTTTATATGACTCACACTTACAAGTAAACAGAAGAAAAATGGTGAGACCTCTCTGAACAATAACATTTTAATGCAGTTTCAATGGGAATGGTGGCGAAAAGAAAAAGAGAATTCCAATATTCAACTAGAAAATGTACAATTTTCTAAAATGATTCTTCTTATATTTGTTTGACATAATTGAATATTTAACATTCTTATGGTGTGGATTGGCAATAAATTTATTGAAGAATGCACACTTCTTTCTATACATTGAATGCGTTATTCTTTTATACTGAATTGTGTGTGTATTTTAACTCTTAGTTATTTTGGCAACGAAAAGAAGATAAATATTATCAATGATAAAATGAAAATTTTACAACACAAAAAAGAAAAGTATGAGAAAATATGATGAAAATTGTTAGATGAAAAACAACAGCTAACAAGTTGACGTCCACTTTGTGGTAAATAGTTGAGAATAAAAATACTTTTGTTATATGGCTGTGGCTGGTAAAATAAACAACTTGCAGTTTAGTGGTTGACTATCATTTAGGCATTTTACTTGAATGTCAACGAGTTGAGAAAAGTATTTCACCATAACCTTATGAACCACAATCTTATATCATTGGGTGTGAGTTTGGCAATACACTTTCAAAATGATTACCATTAAGTAGAGTGAATAATAATCGAACGAAATGGGCACCATTTAAATGCGGTCGATTTCATACAATGAAAATCGTTCAATAGAGAAAATTTCACTTCCGTTTTGAAATTTCTTTTTTCTTGGCACAATGAAGAACCAAAAATATTTTTTCGGGGAAAGAAGTAAGAATCATGAAGAAAACCATAAGAAATAATACATTCAATTGTCAATTTACTGTAAGATTCATAGTGGTATTTCACCTGAATTTCAATTGATAAAAGGCATAACGAACTGAATTTTTTTTTCTCTTTTATGCTAATCATTGGCACTTTGGAATTTAATGAGCCTTGAATATAATACCACGCTCATAATGGATTTTAATGGTACTGCATCATTTCACATCCATTTGTCTCTGTGTGATACCGTTTATGTTCCATCACACACATACAGACCAAGAAAAATCCATATAATTTTCTCTATTTTAACTATAGCCTCTTGTATTTGGATATTCTGAATTGATAGAGAAATGATAGGAAACAGTAGTCAATGTTGAAATAAAAGCTTCCGGGCCTTTACAGAAAAGTGGTTATCTGGATGCGGTTTACTGGTTGACATTATTGAATTTTAATTAAATTACTTTTACGGTAAAATTGATGGAATTGCATCGAATATATAGTTGCAATTTTCATTAAATTTTATACGTTTTAGTTGAAATGTGTAATCAGTGAACACATCACGTTCAAATGACTTTAGGCATTCCCAAATAAAAAGAGTGAAATACCAAACACAAAAAAAAGTATTGAGAATACCATTGGACCCCCATTGCAATCAAGGTATCCCGTACAGAATATTAAACTGTTTAGTGAACGATGGATAGTTTGGAAGTGGCCAATGTTACCTGTGTACCTGTATTACTAATGTTATAGATGAACTATGTATATGCGTTTTGTGTTTTAACACAATTCTTGAGATCAAATTGTCTTAAGATGGTTTTAATGAAAATTTATGGTTTCCAGGTGGCCATCCATAATAAAGAGATCTTTCAATGTCCTTTTCCTGCTTTTAATGCAATTATTGCTTACTGATAATATGGAACACTTTAATGCAATCTACACTAACCATCACAGGTAGACAATGAGTGAGACACACATTTACTACATTTTTGGGGTTTTGGGCAAATAGAATCCAGTAAAATATTTTTAAAGGAAAACTTTTATTTAATCTGACACGAAACTTTTTAACAGAATAACATAAACTCTCACATATCATAGGTATGCATTGTATGCAATTCACATATTCGGCCTTAAACTGAAAGACAATAATAATTCGATGTGTGTTCCTTTCTTTTGTACAGCAAAGCATCCTATCTCACTTTAGCTCCTTATTTTTCTTATTGCATGTCAGCAAGTTTTCTTTTTTTTTCCCGGTAAGAACGTTTTCCTTATACGTAATCAACATCAGACACAAAGATACACAGAAAATAAGACTCATTGGGAAAATACCTTTTTGGTAAAATTTTCACCCTCTCAAGAAAAATAAAAAGAAGAAAATTTTGCAGGCAATCGACAAAGCTCTCAAATGTGTAACCGCAGTCAAATCGATTAATTTTTTTTTTACTCTTTGTTGGCTGGATTATTCAATGTGATCTCTATAGACAATTTATGCTTATTTGAATTCAGTAAAGGTTTATTGATGTGGGAATTATTGCTTCTTTTCATTTTTATTTTGTATGGTGTGGGGCCAACAAAACTTTTATATTGAATATGTGATAGCATTTAAAAAAGCTGAACATTTATGGATATACAGTGGCTGCAATAAGACATCAATTTCTGGTTTCATTTTTTTTTTTTGGATTGCATTTGCTCTCATTTCGTTTGGCATTTTATTGGCAAGTATTTGCATTATAACTGGAATATAGAAATGAATGAAGTAGAAAAATTGTGTCTTTTGGGAATATATTTCATTGGGTTCTAGTGTTGGCAAACTGTATATACATAACTGCATAAGTAAAATGTCAGTTTATGAATAGGAATTGTAAATAAGTCTTTCATATTACCGGATAAATAAAACTTGTATGAAATGAGACGGTTAAATGATCATAATATTCTATAGTGGACAACAGACTTGTGGTCTCGTTCTGTTCTTTTAATGATTTGCATATCCGTTTTCAAGATATTGTTTATTGACTGCAGATATTTTTGAATTTAAACAAACATAATTAGAGAATATTTGACTTATGATTAATGGATAGCAATGGTAACAGTCGTATAAGTGAAATAAGGCATAACAGTATAAGGAAATGTTTAATATAATTTATGAAAGACATGACCTTTTAAATAATATAAATACAACGGACATGATGTTATATCATTTTTTTTTTTTTCTTATAATTTCCACCTTCAGTCTTTATTAACTTCATAGAGTGTGACTGTTAATTGATGTGAAGTGTTTTCAAAAGTGACTGCAATGAAAATTTCTTAAGTATTTCTACATTCAGGTGAACATACTGATTGATATAGTCAACGTTCAATATAACGGTTGACATTTTAATGGTATAACACTACTGTTCTTATGATGTTACACCGTCTATGATGTTAAGTTCATAAAATTCAATTTATGTGTATGATAGAAAATTCAATTAATGCTTCAACTCTTTACCTTTGTATCCGTTAATTAATGATAATTATGTGTAATAATGAATTTTACATTAAAACACTTTTTTGGAAAATCTAATCATATTTTCATGTGATTCTTTGTTGTGTTTCTTTTATAACGATACATTAGACTGTCTGATCTAATAGATGAGAATATTTTTATTCACAAAAAAACAGAAATTCAATTGAATTTATTTATATTAAATTTGATTATGTCTTTTGATTTTCTTATTTTATGTTTTACGATAATGGCTGATAGCGTATTTTAAAGATAAAAAAAAATCTCTTTTATCATCACTAAAGAAAGAAAATAATAAGTAAAACGGTGTAGAAAAACCATTAAAGACGACATGAGAATCATCTCTATTAACAATTGAAGGTAGGAGGGAGTTAAATAACTTTTGTGTTACATTGCTGGTATACAAATATCGAGGTTGAAGGACTGTAAACTGTAAGAGCACGACTAATTTATTAAATTGGTTTAATTACAATAAAAGCATCCTTTTATTCATATGGAAATATAAAACGCGCTCTCACATACAACATAACAAAAAAAAAGTAGCTAAAAGTGAATGATTATAATCTCATATGAAGTAGATTTTAATGAATTTTCCACAATTTTTTTTTTTATCCTTTTCTATCATCTTGTGCATAGAAAAATTGTGAACGTTACGGTTACCATTATATCGTTTTATACACTGGGATTTTCATATATAACTGAATCACAATCTTCTTACCTTTTATACACGGTTATAATATTAATGAGTAATACGTGATGTACATAATTCAATGTGATAGAGATTAGAACGCCCAAACATGGACGCAGAATAAGTATAATAAAGGAGTATAACTCTGTTGGTACTGAGTATTGAATTAATATAGAAAATATTCTATTCAACTGAGAGTTTAACGAGACGGGTGGAGTTAATCAAATTTTTGGAAATCAATTTAGGAACTGTAAAGTGAATGGAAACAAATGTTTTGAGGGAATTTTGCTTTATTTTTTTTCTTTTAATTTAATGGTATTCGTCAAACTTTATCCATTAAACTTCAATGAATCAAAATTGTTGAAAGTGAATTAGCTAAATGCATTTTAAGTAGTTGAGACCAATTTCATCATTGAATAGTGTGTGTATTCATAAAATTAATTTACTTAATGGGATTTACCAGTAACATTTCAACTCATTCAATATTTAATAATCGATAATACATCTAATAACAGTTTTCTTTATTTGATACACGAGTAACGATAATGCATTGGATTTCATCTAATATTTTGCTTAAAAATCATTGACGGTAATTTAAACTTCTTGCTCTGATACTAGAAATAGAAAATTTCGATGGAAATCAAAACTTTAATGTTCAATCTATTTATAAGATTGATATTATTCGATATAGTGATTGAATGAGAATTTATTGTGTACTTTATTTGATATAAGATTGATCATATTTCGCAATAGAGAACCGTGAACTATTCGAGTATGTGTACACGAGTTTCCTTTCTTCTTCTTTTAATAAATATAGTGAATGATTAGGCTATTGAGAGTATAGAGTTGTCGATGGTGCATCCTCCAGATTTTCTTTTTTTTCTTTCTTGTATAAAACTGAGTATAACAAACAGCAAATGATTGAAGAAGTTATCCAATTGATTGAGTTCATACTATTTCAATATTTTTATTTTGATATCATATGAAAACTGTTACCATTGAAACCGGCGATAGAAAGAAAAATTATTAATCGAAGAAAATGAGAACGCGAAAATAATAGAAAATATTTTCTATTTTATTCTGTTTCCTAAAGTGTATGATTGAACAAGTATATTTTCAATAACTTTTTTTTAGTTCAATTTCTATACAATTTTCTTTTTAAAGGCAAGTAAAGAATTGAAACTCTTTTGGTTGATAAACTTTCTTCAATAGAATAGCGTATTTGACAATATACAATTACACGTAAACAAGCAATAAGATATTGAAGTAAACAACTTGAATTACATTATATTGTGAAAATTCCATATTGACAGCAAATTGTTAGTTTCCTTTATTCGTTGAACGAGAATAGAATTGCATTGGTCGATGAATTGCAATCAAAAGATAATGGAAATGTTCAATAATCCTAAGTTTAGTTGTTACATTGAAAGAATCTGCTTGAAATTCTTTTTCAATTTTTTTTCACTGTACTGAATCAACGAATTGAACAAATGATAATTAATTAAATTGATTATTTAATTCATTGGATAAATTGAAGATCTGTATTTTATGAAATACTTCTTAATAATGTCCAGTGTAGTTATACTAATCTTAAATTAAATTCAATTGACATTATCAAATTCTTTAGCACTCCAGTTATTTAGTGTAAATAATATAATTTTCAATCATATAAGAGATAAATACAGTACAAGAAATTATAGTGAATTTCAAATATGTTTCCATTATGTTTTTCTAACTAACAATAAAGAACTTTGTGAGGATGTAGATTGTCATGTTTTTGCCATCACAATAAAATTGGTAAGTCCAATGCTCCAGAGAGCCAAGAAACCAGCCCAATAGCAAAAGAAATAGCAATGCAGTCCACAGTACTAACAATAAATCATCCAAGATACCAGCCGACATATTTCTTTCATTCTGTTTTCTTATTCTTAGATCACCCCATACAACAGCCTCCAGTTTTAAGAAATAACCACCATAGAAAACATAAAACTATTTCTGCACCACATTATCAGACCAAAACATATTCCAAAGTAGAAATAAAAAAAAAAACAAATGGTACAAGGTTTCTTTTAGTCCGAATTTCTTCATGTCTGTTCAATATGTGATTGCTTAAGATGATCATTTTCAGAAACTATGCATTTGGCAGATACTGCATCATTCGTCCGAATGACTTGTGGTTACAACTTACAATCGTTTCCAATGAAAAAGTGCCTCTGAGAAGAAAGCTACTTCAACGTCATGAAACAGTTATTTATAGATGTAAAAACTCGTTTAATTAAGACATTGTTTTACACGATATTTAGCAATGCATTTACATTACCAAATGACATTTACAATTTTCTTATGCAAATTTATTTTCCACTCTCCCCAAATGGTAACCATTTCATTTGGTTTACGTAAGTTTTTCCGATTCTCAAATTAAATGAACGTCAATTCATTTTTAAATTTATGAATTTAATTAAAATTATTTGATTTTTACAATAGTTTTTTTTCGGTACTTAATTTGGTTTGGCATTAAAATTTATGAGCCACAATTAAATAGTGCCCATTTGATGATGGAAATAAATTCAATCCTTTCGTTCACTAATTTGACTAAGAAGTTTTTTATTGGAGTCCACTTGACTTCCAAGTATGAACAATAAATAAGATGAAAACCCAGTGATCATAATTAAAACATGATGGAGATAAATGAATGTAAAATTTTCATTTAATTTTCCATTAATTTCAGTTTTAAGTTTTTGTGTTAAAAAATCGGACCAACGATTCAAGAAAATTATTTTTAATTTTCTTTCTTGCTTAGGTTCTGGTACAGGTGCATTAATATTTATCGTTTCAGTTCATGCAATCGTAACAATTAAATGCATAAGAATTTAGAAATTGTCTGTTAAAGAATTATGCACCCAACAAAAATAGTAAAGTGTTTGATATTTGTTATAAACTTAATATAATTGCACCATCAGAGGTGGATGGAATTCGGTTTCCTCGTCTTTTGATTTCATTCGAATCTTTTTAACGTTTTAGTACCAATTTTCTTCAACATCCGCTTTAAATGCCATTTCCTTACCCTAATAAATGTAAACGGAGTTGAATGTGTGACATTTATGGATGTACTATCCACGATTTAACACACATTCCTTAGCACACATGATGAGACTATCACCTGATTATTTATGATGGTGACTGCATCGGAAGGATACCTCATCTAGAGACCAATGTATACTTCGTTGTCTTCGTTATATATGAACTAACTATATGTTACCTCATTTCACCCATCCATATTCAACATGCAATGATTTCAACTTTCTGGTGCATCAGTCTTATTCGTTCCGTTTTCATCTCTGGTTCTTTTTCTTTTTAGTCGATTTGCTTGTTCTATTCAATATGTGATCATCTTATTTCTACTGTCTATTCTTAACATTTTCACCATTCATGTGCACTATAGTGCAATAAATAACGACGAAAATGTGGTATATTGGACCACTGAAGAGACCAAATGGAAAACCAAATAGTTAAAGAGAGAAAAAAAAAGAAAGTTAAAAGATTACAAGCAAGAGAATAGAAAAGAAATAGAGTGTTTAATTTTAGTGCTTTTAGTGGAAAACTGAATGAACCGACCCCCATAATGATATTTTAAATGACATGACCTCATTCACTTTAGTGGCTCTTTATCACGCTGATGCCATGTAACCATACACTTTGTGGCCGTCTATGCACTCTTGTTACACGAACTTATTATATTGCCATGTTGAGCTTTTTTTTCATTTTTGGCAAATGTATTTTTGGGGCTTGATTATTTCAACGATCTGGATTCTCTATTATTAGCAAATAAAAGTGAGTTACACACCGATAAGAAGTACTCTGTTCCGATAACTTAAACACTTTTAGGTGGTCCCCATAGTTCGTTAATACTGTAATAAGTTCACTGTTCCTATTGATTACCAATTACAATTACCAAGACCATAGAAATTAATTCAAATTGATAAGTCTTAATGGTCATATTATGGACATTCTGTTCTTTTGACTGAATCAATGCCATTCAATTTTTATTGAACAGACAAGAAGTATTGATTGATTCCATTCCAATCAAATTCAGTGATCGGGGTTTTATGCTCAACATAATAATTAAGTTTCCTTTTCATCGTGTAAATGTTGAACTAATGATTTTTTCATTCTCATCCTCCTATTATTTGGGGGTTTCATGAAAGCAAACGACACTTTTTTTTAATATTCCACCTCTGGTATTAAATTAAGTTGTCACGTTGTCTCATTGAATAGACAGATACAATTTTATTTTATTCATTTAATTGTCCAATTAATCTTTATGTCTGTTTCTCTTAAAAATTTTAACTGTTGATAATATGCTTTCATTTCATTTGATATTTCAATTTTATCATTCATATGGTGATGAAGTTATCAGTGATACAGTATGTCAAGTCCAATCAAATACTTTTACCTTTTTTACATTTTGCTGTACAAAAATTACAAACAAATTCTGATGTGATGAAAAATTTGTCAAATAATTTCCATATAATTTTTCTGTTGGTCTCGTTTATTACTTGATTGTCAATTCTATTTGAAAATTTTAATGAATTTTTCTCTATTTGCATAATAAAACATAAACTCTTTCATACATTTCTTCATTGAATAGAGAAATAAAACAAATTGAATTATTCATACACGTTAAATCTAGTTGACAGATCAAAAATTCTATTCAGTTGAATAAAAGAAGAAAAGAATTTAATTTATTTTGCAAAACAACTGATTCCAAATGATAAATGATTTTTGTTATCACTTTCCGGTCAGGCATTAAATCATTGTTTTGTTTCCAACAGACAAAATGACAAAATAAAAGATCGTCAATTAAAACCAAAGAATTTATAAGAAAACGATCAGTAACAGGAAATATTTTAAATACCAAAACCAATTATGCAACAAAAATTGGTAAGCGAATTTTTCATTAGCATCATCTTACATAGTCTCTATGCTGAAATATCAGAGCGCCTAAGATGTCTGCTCTTTCTCTTAATAGCATCAATGGTATGCAATTGTTTACATTTAATTATACTCTGTGTTAATTAATGAAATACCAAACAGAATGTGCGGTCTTAATATATAAACTGATAAGCATTTTTTTTCATGCCATTTAGACAGATACAAATTTCATTTTGGTAAAACAATACACTGATGATACTCTCAGCAGATGACTTAAAAGATGAAATATCTTCGTTTGAAGCATTTGGTGCAGGTGAATGCATTTCATTCTTAAGCGAATTAACTCATCAGGTATGGCATCCAAATAAGATTCCAATCTGGAATTTATTAAAGAATGGCATAATGACATTTTTTTTGTTTTCTCTCTTTCTATATCACTTTGACTCTTTTATACGTGATGATGGGTTTCCTTTACACCAGTGAAAAAGTGTTTCATGGTGTAAAAAATTACAGAAACTTCAAATATGAAAAAAAGCATAAACGAAAGCAATAAGTAAAATAATTAGGTGCAAATCTGCTGTATTATTCACTCGTTTTTTTACACTGAGACCAATAAATTCTTCTTTTTTTTGGTTTATGCTGTACACTCTACTGCGTTTTGTATTACATTGCATATGCAATTTGTTAAACAGCAGACGTTATGCTTTCGCCGTATGGTAAATATGTTGCATGGAAATTGTTTTATTTTTTTTTTATAAATTTGTATTTTCTGTTACGCTGAATCCCACTGTACGTTGGCTGTTTATATTTATGCAATCAAATAGACCGAATATCCTGAAGCAATAAAATGCAGCCACAAAAATATCTCGCCAAGTGAGAGACCAATATACACAATGGGCACTGAGTTTATTAAAGTTCTACTGGATTTCAACAACAATTTTTTTATTTTAATTTTAGCAGTTTAGAAAAAAAAAATGTGCGGTTGTTTGGTGTTCTTATTTATAATCACAAGAGGTTAGTTTACATTTGACTGCGTTTGATGGCTTCAGAGATTTTTGCCAACTGTTTTAGCGGAAGTTTAAAGGTTTCAGTTTCTCATTCTCCCCCTCTAAATGGATTGTGTGTTAAGTTAATACCAAAAATATAGAAAATTAAAAAGATTATGAATGAACATAAGTTTCAATTGATGATGAACTTTTTAGCATTAAAACCGATAAAAATCATAAAGGAAATAAACACATCGGAGAGTCTATGGAGTTAAATGCATTCCCAAAATAAAAAATCACTGATTTTATTGCGTTCGTTCATTGGATATTTAAATATGGAAAGTATTAGATTGCAAAATCTTCTTTTCTTAAAATGGATTCATAATAATTTGATAAGGAACCAACTGATATTTGGGATTTAGCCTAGAGCCTGAATATCCCTCAATAAAGGGAAAAAAAAAAAAAAATGAAGAATTGGGCCGATGAGATTAAAAAATTTCCAACCATAATTTAAATTCTTTTACATTGATGGTCTTTGTTATGGTTTCCTTCATACTTTTCAGCTGCTCCATTTACAAGAGCTAAAAACGACCAAACGAGAAGATTTCTTGATGACGCGTCTTTTGGTTTATTAGCTTTTTGCCTAACAAAAAAAAAATAAGAAAAAAACTTAATGAACATCAAATATGAATGAAAACTGAAATAGAATTTTTCGTTCAGTTGATGCTGTGTATACGTTCATCTTCAAATCTTCTGATGAAAATAAGAAGAAAAGAAGAAAAAAAAAATTATTATTCTTGTATAAAATTCAATTATTGTATGATTTTCTTGATTCTTTTCGGTCCAATCTTCATCGTTTCAATTTAATGCTATTGCCCATACGAAACGATTTAACAAAACATAATTGGAATTTTTTGCATCGTCGTTTTTAACTAAAATGATAGACGCGTTTTACATTGTTTGTAAAGTATCTCTTTGCCATTTAGTTGAATATTCTGTATTTAGTAACGTTTTGATTACAAAAACAGAAGAACAAAAAAATAAGATTCATTTTGGGCAACCAAAAAAACCAATCTTCGTTTAATTCATAATTTTTAATACAAATTTATATTGAATAAATTTCCGTTCAATAAATTAGTTTTCTCTTGTAAAATTCACTTGAGTTTCTCGATATAAGAAACAGTTGAATTCTCTATGTTTGTCTTGATGAGAAACTTAAAGTGAGAATAAATTGGAAATGTAAAACAAAAAAAAAAGCAATGATTTATTTGAACGTGTAATGATTGGATTATTTCAAGGACATAAGTCTGGCCAATAAGAAATTCCAATGCTATTAAAATTAATGATGAAAATTCTTTACGTTTCTTCTTAGATTTTGGTGAAAGAAAAACCAGATTTTAAATAATGAAATTCTGTAATATCCCATCAAAGAGATTAGTTTAACTAAAT
The DNA here is from genome assembly GCA_001014335.1 of Coboldia fuscipes. Classification (NCBI taxonomy): domain Eukaryota; kingdom Metazoa; phylum Arthropoda; class Insecta; order Diptera; family Scatopsidae; genus Coboldia; species Coboldia fuscipes. Next base: position 158,611 of record JXOR01000114.1, on the reverse strand, counting down.
GAGAGTGAGAGAGTCAACGATGCCTTAAGGTGACTTTCTTGGACTTTGTCCGTTTAAACAGTTGGATCATAGAGATGAAAATTGGCATACAACCATAATTCGTTTTGATTTATTAATGTTAACCTTTTCAGTTATGCTGCATGGATTCATTACAAGATGTAATGGCAAATAAAATAAAAATACAAGAACTCTGTTTAAAGGACATTAAAATGGGATAATAATATTACAATGCTGTAGGGCCAATGATGGCTGATTTAAAGTGTTTCGCTTCAGGTTATGACTTTAATTATTTCGGGAGTCTCGACCTCAATCATTTATATTGAAGATAATATTGCTTAGTGGTTTTGTGAACGAGTATTATGGACTATACTCATCTTCTTTCCCTTTGCTGCTGGTAAATGCGATTGCTTATAATGGTGAGAAGTCTCCGTTATGATTCGTTTGCACACACACAGTTTTTACACTCATAATTCCAATTATAATCAGCCGCACAAGTTAATGAAGTGGTACAGAACGTTGTGGAGGCTGAGTGTTCTTCACAAGTTTTTTTTTTCCTATTTTTTTTCATGATAATACACTGATGGAGTTATTTCACTTGGTGTTGGCATAATGTTATAATTTTATACGGTTGTACCAAGTGTGTAACTGAAGCCATTTGACATGGATTATTTTCCGTGTGACCAAAAGGGATTAATGATTTCATAAGGACCCCATCATTAAATTTATTCACATAAATGAATGATTATATTACAATGGATTGTCTATATTACCCGTGACCTTCTCATACAATTACTCACTCTCTCTCTCTCTCTCTTCTTAATGTGAAGATGACGTCGTTTATCAGATCAGATATCAATGGGAATTTTTAATGGAGTGAGAGAAACAAAAAAACATGAAATTTAATTCAGAAACATATGAATGAAGAGGATGTGTTGAAGCCAACAGACTGTAGATTTGTAGTTTTATAGGAATAATATCCTCTTTCTTTCAAATCGATATGACTGGATATAGAAAATTGTATTTTAATTAAATTCTACTTTGTTATTAGTCTGTAGTATTTCAATTTAGTTTATGAACTTTTCTCATTAAATCAATCGTCTTGAATTAAAGCTCAGCGTATGAATACAATGAATCCCCAAGAAAGCATATTTAAAGGTATGTTTGCCATATAAACAAAATGATTCATGGTCAATTAAAGGGATTCTTAGAATGATTTCATTTCAAAATCAATATGAATTAAAATGATTTTCCAATAAATTTGTTTTTAATGGAAAATATCAATGGATTCCTCTTTTTAGTATGAAATTTAAATAATTTTGTATCAATTCTATTTATAATGGGAAATAGAATAATTATTTGGTATGTGGTATTGTAAAACTATTTGAATATTTATGTTTAATTAATTGAGTTAATTAGAGAAAGAGTCGACATTCATTAAAATTGAAAATCTGTTTTCCATCTAAAACTATTTAACATTCAAAACGATACATATTGATGTTAATTTGGTTTACAATCTTTTGTGTGAACACCACAATCTCCACCCACCTGCTATTCACCTGTACTAACTACCAGAGTATTTTATATGGATTTTATCTATACAATTCGTTAACACTACAAGATAGGAAGTTTTGTTGAAAAAACTAAATAAATTTTTAGTTAGAAAATAATATTATTTTAGTCGATATTTTATCGTATTGTTGAAATTTTATATTAAATTTAACAGTTTTTGGTGAATGCCACCCACCAAACCACTACATTAGAATCATACGACTATGTATGGTAATATTGAGTTACAAAACGTTGAATAGAAATAAAAATCCTGTTGCTCATTTTACATTTAATTTTCCTCGATTGCATTCCACATACTCTATTACTATGAATGTAACATAATTCGTGTACCCATATTGCAGTAACAATATTATGGGTACATATGAAAATATGCAATGAAAACTTCTAGTACATGGAATATAATGATTCCGTATGATAACGATGTGTAAGTATGTTATCAATTCATATTTCATCTTTTGTACATTAATATTAATTTCTTTGCTCCGTTCTCTAACCCATTAAGGTGCCACCTTTGTATTTATATCTTACATTATAACGGAAAACCAATCTAGATATCATTACTTTGGTAAAATTTATATGTGATTTACTATACCAAAAATCTATTTTAAATAGTTTGTTAACATTAGTTTATGTTTTCCTATCAAATATAGTTACATTCTTATTTTCCTGGATGGATGAATTGTTTAATACTTCAAACTACAACTTTATAATGTAACTTCTGATTCATATACGCAATGTATATCAAATAGCTTCTTTACCAATTAACTTAATACCAATGATGATTATATATCATAACGAAAAACGGTGCTATATCTCATTTAGTCATTTTTCTTTAGATTGAAATTAAATATTTTAATAGAAAATATTTGGATTCTCTCATGTAATTGAATCAGTGTTGTTTCATTTTAGAATTTCTTGTACCATTGTTATTGTAGTAGATAATTCAACTATAATTAGTTCAAAGATAATGATCACAAATATTCGTTGTATAACATTGTTATATATAATGTTCTCTTATTAATCTCGGATGAATAAAACATGTCATTTACAATTGTAAATTGAATTTTATGCTTTCTGAATTCGAAAGATGTTGTCATGCATATAGCGAAACAAATGATGCTTTTGTATTATAAAAAAATATTTTTCGTTGTTTTACGAATTAAATTATAGCCCAGTGGTATGGGTGAGTGTGTACCGGAACAATTTCTTACGATTACATAAATGTTAATTCATTGTTAATTAGCTGTCTAAAGAAATTGAATTTCATTAGTCAATATCAATAACACAAATCCATTAATTAATTATAGTGTAGATATTTTTCTTTCTCGATTTCAAGTATAACATAATTGTATGCCTTCAATTCCCATATGATGATGTAATGTAAAAGTACAGAGATCATTTTTATGTTAAATCAAATTCCAAAGTTTATTTCAATATTTTTGTAAAATTTATTCATTGCATGAAAATTATAAACAACAGTCACAGTGTGGTATGTCTGGATAAAAAGAAGAGAGACAATTTTCATACTCTGTGGAATTCTAAACATCTGTTGCCATTGATATCATCCTGTGTGGACTTTTGATAAATTTACGCTCAATGAACTGCTTTTTTCCTTATGTTTTTTATGTTCATCCTTGACAATTTGTTATTGGGAATCATCACTGGGAATAATAACATAAGTTTCTGTTTCCAGTCGATCACCAAATATATTGTTGATGGTAATCAAATTGTCGATTATTATAAAAAAAGGGGGAATAATATTGATTTACATTGAATTTCGGACAATATACATTTTCAATTCCCAAATGCTTTACCACACACATACGAATTATTTACGTTATTTGACTGGCAATTTTACCTTTCTTAGCTTGAAATTACGTAGTAAATTATGTTGATGATTGAAACTCATTAAAACATATACAGCATGGACCTATTTTTTTATGCTCTTCTCCCGCCCTCTCTTTGTCTCCTTAGAAAACATAAAAATTCCCACTCAAAATCAATTATTATTGAAACTCTTCTTATTTCTATTTGTACAAAAATAACAAATCAATTTCAATATGTCGAGTTTTTTTTTCTTTGACAATAATATGTGCTAGGGGTTGATTCAATTCACAATTGGTATATAAAATGCAATTTAATCACAGCATGAAATTTAATGTTGCAAACCATTTGAATAAAAATTGAATCGCCAACCATAAATGATATAGTTGAATTGATTTTTAAATTTTCTCTGTTTCATTTTTATCATCTCAATTCGAATGGCAGCTGGTATTAATAAAAAAGAATAAAATCAAATTGAAAGAATTGTATTAAAATTGTGAATTTCCATTGTAGGTTTTTTACTGTTCCTACATTGTAGTACGTAACAACGAAAACAAACATTTGACATTTTAATGAACTTCCACGTTAAAAAAAGGAACCAAATTTTTTGGTTTGTCCTCAAGTGATCGTTACCAATATACAAGTTCTTTATGCTAGTTGCACTCGTAAATGCACTGGTATTGAGAATAAAGAAAATCCAGTGTAAAGTTATTGAATAAGCTATTATCAATTATACGAATATTTACTTCTAAATTGTATGGCAATGGCATATTCATATAATTTTTTTTTTGTATCGTTACTGTTATCCATTCTTTCAATGTCCCTTTTTATTCCGTTATATGTGTGGCTTATAACATAATAAAAATCGTACACAATATCAACGAAATTTGATTATAAATTGCTTTAGGGTTATAAACTGAATAATACCGTTTCACTTTATTTTTCCTCTCTCAATGTACCAACCACTCATGAGAGTAGCAAAACAAAACAAAAATATACAGGGGATGACCTAAATTTATTGAATAAAAACTTATGGCACACATAATTTTCATCCAACAGTGGCCATTTGTTGTTCACCCAAAAAAAAAAAGGAATCATTTCGTTTCTTTTTATTAAATGGTCCTCTGTTCTCTTGTAACAACATACGGTGTATGAATTCAACTCTTTTATAACATAATTCCATCTCTTTCTTATATTGGTAAGTGCAACTTAAATTCGAATTTTCTTCTGTTGTTGAAAAATTCTTTGTATAGCGCCGACTGTATTGCGTTAGTTGGGCGATCTTTATTTTTTTTTTTGGGTTATTCTCTTGTTTTCACAGCCACACTTAAACATGGTCTCTGGCCTTGTCATCAACCAAAAAAGAAAATTCACAAAAAAACATTGTTAAATCATAAGAGATGGAATGATATTTCATAGTAAGTTTTACGTTGTAACTATTTTCCACTGTTACATCTATCACTCCCACTCGTTGTTTCTTCCTGAAGGTATGCTGTTTTCTTTATCGTTTTATTTTTCTCTTCGTTCTTTTCTTTTCATTCATTTTGTTGTATGTTTTTGGGAAAAATAACAGACTTTTCTTGGTGTAACTTAAAATTACATTAAATTATGTCATATACACAATGGAATATACATTTATTGTACAATATGTGCTTGTTTCGCCCTTCGCTTTGAACTCCGTTGAATAATAACAGCAAAAGGAAAAATGAAATCAACAGAACAAAACTGTTATACACATTTTGGTACAATGTCGTGTCTTATTTCCTTCGATTCATCTGGACCAAATGGCCGGAATTGGAAAAATTGAAGAAAAAAAAAATACAAGAAAAACTAAAGTTCAGATTGGTAGTTAAGTTTCAACTACACACTTCGTTATTCCCTAAACGGACGATGGCAAATATGTTCATTTCAATGGGATACGTTCTGTGAGGGAGAGTACCGACTAAAAATGATTTAAAATCAAGGTAATAAACTACAAAATATCATGTTATCCGCCTCAATGCAATAAATTTGTTCCATCTTGTGGACAATTCTTATAACTTATAACTTTTTTTTTCTTCATCTCAGCTATTTCATGTGATATGATTTCTTATGGTATTAATGTACCACGTGTAAAAAGTGTTCAATACCATTCAGACTCACATGAGAATTCAGTCAAGTATGAGAGTTTTGTCTGAGAAATCCAATGTTCATAACGAAAATTTGTGTGTAAATGTAACATTGATACATCATCATCATCATTTCATCCCCTTGTTTAAATGGCACCTTATAACACTTGAATCTTCACTTACTTTTCACAGTTTGTGTTTCTTTTTGGTACTTTTTTATTCGTTTCCATCTCTTGTTTCTTGTAATATGAAAGAAAATAGAAAAAAAAAAAAACAACCCAAAAAGAAAATGAATCCAACAAGCACACGAATATTTGCGGATGGAAAAATTTATTAACGATGTGAACACTCATAATGACGGTGATATAAAACAGTTGTTACCTAGCTGAACAGTTTTTCATTTAATATGTGTGTGCGTTGATGATGGTTGCATTAGGTTTTTCTTTTACTTCATCTCTTGTTGTTTATTTTTTTGTTCGTTACCATTTTCCATTCATGCTGTGAAACGAATGGTGAATTCTTGTCTTTCAATGTATTTTATTTTTCTTGTTTTGTTGTTATTTGTCGAACCTTGGTGTACTGTGTGTGTCCGGGGTGTGAAACCTCTTATGATGTGTGCGGTGGCCTCCTTGTTTTTCAACTGTCTTGAATGATGTGTTCCAGCTATTACCTTTCAAATGTAACAGTTTTTTTTCCACTGTGTATCATATATGATTCTATTCAGAGGACTTATTTCGATAGAATAAAAAGCCGATTTAAGTGTGAACACCCGTTATTCATCCCAATCGTGTGTAAATGAATTCTTTTTTCTGTTCCACTTTTGACCAACACATGAGGTATTTTCCTTCCATTTGCATTGACGGATAAGATGAAAATGTACTTAAGCAGGTTTTTCCTTCTCTCCTTTTTCAGTTCCTGGTTTTCTTCTTTTTCATGTGTATGTGTGTGCTCATTCTATTTGAACTAACGGCCATAAACATAATGGAACATCTGTCCTATTAGTGTTTCACACATCCACTTTAGCCAATATTACATATCAAGGCACATACAATAGAGGGTGGTAAATATCCTTGATGTCCATTCAATGTTTGTTTTCTCTTCTGCCATGTTCTCAAAGATTTAAATAACGGAATCGTGGCTTTAGATTCTCTACTGATTTCCTCTTATACATTTACATTTTTGTAAAATTTTCATTTGAAATGGTGACGATTGAAACAGAATCTTTTTTTCGTATGATAGCCACTGTAAATATGCTTCATATCACATCAATTTTTGTTTTCCTTCTTTGGTTTTTTCCTCATCGTATAATTTTTCTGTTTTTTTTTTCGCTTCAAATGAAAATGAAACATAAAAGAATTTGTTTATGTAAATCTGTGTGAAAAGGTAATTTGTATTGGTGGATACCTTTTTTCTTCAGCTTTCAACAAATGTTTGATTCATTTTGTGCAAAGAAGGCCAACAGTGTGGGACGTTTTCTATTCTCTAGTGCGTTTTGGTAAATGATGGTTTTTCTACCTAATTCCATCATCTACGATGGGTTGATGTATTCTTTTTTTCACTGCTTCTTGTTGTGTATGCCAACCATTATACATCATTCTGATGGTTAGCGTCATTTACCGTATGCTGTTAGTTTTTTTTTTTTTTTATTTAACTTCTTTTATTCAGGATTTTGCATACTTTATTTCACCCAAAAAACATTGTAGATGTACAGCATCAATATCTACGTGTAATTCGTCTAACAACAAAGAAGCGGAGCGCCGTAACATAATGATTATGCTGTCAGTACCAACCGAAAATTATTCAGATGATGTTGCTTAAACCATTTTCACTTAAACGGTATGAGGTGTTGTTATGCAATTTTAAATATACAATGGAAACAAGATTGACTAACGTTATTTACTCAAACCCCAAAATCATCCAATCCCCTACGACACAAAATATCGTCGTTTTTCTATTTTACTCTTGATCATCGGTTTGAATAATTTTTTTTTTTTTAACTTCGTCCTTATCGCATACCACTCATACTGTTTTCAACTTCAAATTCACAGGGTTGTTATTTAAAGAATCTGTTTTTTCTTTCCACATCTTGGTTACAATAAACAGCTCATTTATAATTGTATAAAGATGAGATGATGATTTTTTTCCCTTTTATGTTTTACACAATATAAAGTATTATTTTGATTCATTTTTTTTAACTAAATTTTTAAATATGGAACACATAAAAGAGATAGACGGTAACGGAAAAGCCAAAGAAAATAAAATAGAATAAGAAGCGAAAATATGATTCTTAATAGCCTTGTTTACGAGATGACACGTAGTTGGTAAATAATAATCGCATCATCCCTTCGTAACATCCTTTACAGGATAACTTTAACATTTTATGATCTGAACCATCGCCGAAGTACCGGATGGTCTTTAAGAAATGAAAAACAAATCATAAAAAAAAAATAGGAAAATCTTACATTTTGAAAATTTTCTTTCAGTTCATCAAAATGTCTGTTAGTGTTTAGTCGTTTTGTGATTATGGTGAAACATTCAAACAATTTTATAATCCCTTGAAGGCATGTTCTGGTCACAAAACGCATCATTTTATAGAAATATTTATGTTTTTAAATGAACTAACCGATTGTTAAATACAAGCAATGAGATAGTATAACACTTTATGTAATAATACTGTTAACATTCATCACTTGTACTCAGTAATGATAAAATCATTTATAGAATTCAGTATTGTAACAAATTCTTCCTCCAACCAATCAAAGTACAATGAGACACTTTCAATTTAATTCATATTTAAATTACCTTGAAGGAGTTAAGTTATTTAATAGAACACACTGTGTGTAATGCTAAAGGGCATCGCGTGTATTAAACCTAAAATGGATTGATTATGTTTATTATTTTGTGTCATAATAAATGACTTGTATTACCAAATTTTTTGATTCTATTATACTTTAAAACGATCTACTGTTATTCATTGTCAGTAGGATTCAATTTCTTCTCCTTGGAGCAATTGAATGTCACAACCGTTTCGTATATTTAAATTATCCTCGTTCAGCATCATATTCTGTACCAAGATAGAGTTAAATGGCAAATGTAAATAAAATTCAAATGATTTACATAATAAAAAAATATAAAACCAAAATGCAAATAGGCAATATAATGAAACAAAACAAATTATAATATAATAATTCAACATAATGATGATGTTTCAATAGAAATACATAAGAAACAGGTAACATATTCTGTATTAATGTATGTTTTTAAAGAAAACATGACATAACAGCCGGTCAGCTTCCGGCAATATTAAATTTCATAATCAAAAAATAAATAAATAATAATTTATATATAAGTAAAAACATTGAACAGAAAAATTATTGTGATATCGCATAATCATTGAAACATTAACATACACGGTGAGAGGATGTTGATAAAACGAAAAAAAAAAAATTAAACAGCAAAGTGGATTTTTATGTACAATCAGAATCTCAGCGAATCTTTAATTTCAATATTCGTTGGAATATAAGAAATTCATGTATTCTATTGGTCTCTCTGTTTCTGTATGAAATTTTAATTATCAAAACAAAACAAAAAAGTCCAAATATTCTTCAACATTCAGAGCCAATTTACTCTGAATTCTTCAACATTCAGAGCCAATTTAAATAAAACAAGAGTGTTCTGTTATGCTTTTGCTTTATAATAATCAATTCGTTTGATATCTCTCCCCCAAATGTTTATGAATACCGTAACAATAAAAAACACTCTGATCTAATTATCAATTTATATACAATATGACATTGATATATAATAGACTGTTATACATAACAATTGATTAATTATGTATATACGAATTGAATTTAATGGTGAATTATCATTCTCATTTTACCGGAATTTTTAAATTGGCAATATCTAACTGAAAACAATAAGTTGTTGAAATCATTATTGATTGAATGGTAACCACTAGAGTATGTGTCCTTGACAATTGAACAATTCAATCATATTTTTGTATTCCTGTTTGTCATAAAATAGATCATTGGCGTTGATAACAAAACAATTCAACATAGAAGGATACTTAAGGATTGTATTTGCATTCAATTAAATAGAAATACATTTCTATGATTCTTTAATTGTACAACGGATTTATCAATAATTGTTATTAAAAAAAACCTCCACTATTATTGTAATGATTACTATAATCATTTGATTTACTGAATTACAGGTCATGCAATCCATCGAGTAAAATAAAGAAATAACAAAACCAACAGAATTGTATAAATAAAAATTAAATAATGAAATTTGATATTCGGAAAAAAAAACAATCAAAATTGGATTGTCGTGTGATAATTTTGTTTACCTACCAATTTTCAATCTTATGATTAATCGGTAATCGGTTCTTTTTACATTTACGATTGAACTACCTTTTTAGAAGATGATCCAACTTCATAGAATAAATCACTGAATTAATACTATCTATGTGAGACACTTGAGCGAATATATAGAAACGTATATAATTTGGTTTCGTTTCTTCTTTAATTTTTCTGAAAACCAATTATGAGACTTAATTGTGTTACGGTTGGCTAAGTTTTTGGTTTGGTGATCGCAAAGAAATGCATCTCACCGTGTCCACTAGAGAGCTGCCGCTCCTAATGATATTTAATTCTTCTTTGATTTTGTTGTATTTTACGGTTGTTTTTTTTACGTTACTACAATTCAGTGGATGGCACAAAAAGATATAATTTTTTTTTTATGGATCGTATCCGGTAAGATATACAGAAGAAAATAAAAGAATATAAGAAATTGATATTAAGTTCTCTTCTATTGAATCTGCATCCGAAGATGACTAAGGTGTTCTTTTTTCGATTTCTTATAATTTTGTTCTTTTATATTTTATGTGTATAGGATGACTGCTGTTTTTTATGTTCCGTTTCTTGTTTACTGGTTTAAATGTCTGATCAAATGCAAAGCCACAAATAAGTAGCAATCAACCGGGGGATTCAACTTGTATAAAATTGTCATGTTTTTTCTTATTCTTAATTCTTATTTTTTACTTAACTCTCTTTGCATTACCGTAGACGCATTCAATTTATGTTCATTTACAATGTTTTCATTTTTTTATGAAGAAAAAATTATAATGTTTCTTGTAAAGTCATCGATTTAATTCGTTACTGTTTTTCATCTCAATCTTTCGTGAAATTACATTTTCATTTCACTTTGTTACCTGTGATTGTTGATTTAGATTCGTGTAGTGTCAGTGAAATCAAATAAGAATTTGATTGAAGAATATCATTAAAAAATAAAGGGAATTATGATTACCGATTAATGGCAGTAATTTTGTATTTCTGTTTTTTGCGCTTATAGAAACCATTTGAATTTCTGGTTGTAATATAAATAATCAAGCCGCTTTATGTTCCAATTTTAATTATGATTTTGTTGAACATTAAATTGCATTCGAGTGTGTTCTGTTGTTTTAATTCAGTCTCATGTATTCGTTTTTGTTTCAACATTCACATAATCCATATTTAAACAGTGGGGATAATTAAATTCTGTACATTCATTGTATTTGTTCAAGTGATATCCATATATACATGATATGGGAATCCTAAATACGTTCATATATCGTTATGTGTATGTGTGATTTTTATATCTAAAAAATTAATTTGGATTTAGAGAATATCGTTATAAAACGATTATGAATATTAAATACAATTGTTTTATACTAATTTTTTGTATAAATTTTAATAAATCGTAATTCCCTCTCATGATTAGTCTTTTATAATTAGATGCATTTACCGGAACACTGTATAACACTGTTAGGACATGAATAATTATTATTAGTTTTATTCGAGTATCATATACAAATTGGTCTGCAATGTAATTAGATTTTTCAATGACAAAAAAAGAAACGTGAAATGTACAAAATAAAATATGAATTTCATGTAATAATTCGTTGCCTCAGCCTCATATGATCATAAGTGACAGTATTGAGTTTCGATATAATCGAGTATAACGATTTTCAAATGGCGTATAAGTAATGGAGAAACTAAGAAATGTATTTCAACTCTAAAACATTTTGTTCGGTGATAATAGTCCAATCTGCATCATTTTTACACAGGACATAGATCCTAGCATCCTACATCCAGTGTATCAATATTTCCGAAGGGTCATAAGTTATGCTTACGACCCTGTCACGTAGAGGCGACAATTTAATGAATGAAATATTCAATCTGTATAATTACAGAAAATTTTCATTTAATAATTGAGTACAGTGGTTTGACCATTGAATTGTTATTCATTCAATATACAATTGACAAATCAAAAAAAAAAAAAACATAAAGTGATATGGCTTTTCACCATTTTAAATAATTTAGTTTTTTTTTTTTTTGGCGAAAATTGTATGCAATTACCTACACGTAGTCTGGTTTACCAACGAATATTTTATGAAATTCATTAAAGAATTTACATTTGGCCAAACAAAATAAATTTAATGATGGCCATTGATATATTGAGAATAAATTTTGAAACTGATCACAATAAAATATTTAATGAATAAATTACTGGTGTATAGATAAATCAATTATCATTAAGATGAATTGCATTAAAATTTTATAAAATAAAATAAACACGTAAAACCAATTAGTGGTATCATCTTAAATCATTACATGGATTTGAAAAAGCCATTTGAAATAAAGAAAATAAATAACAAGTTGAACCTACAACAATCTAATGTGTTCTCTATCACAATAAAAAAAAGGGAAAATTAATGATGCTGTCTAAGTCGACAAAACCATAAGAAATTACCAATTTCTATGTTCATGTTTTTGTATTTTACACCACAATTTTCTTTTTATTCTCTACCTTTTCGGTACAATTACCTGTGTATATGTACCGAGTAATATGGCATTGATATATTAATATGTTATTGAATTTATTTTATGATATTGTTATAGACCTCTCGGATCATGAGGATACCATCCTTTTTGATAATATTCAATTTCCTAAACTAATGAATTTAAAACAATTACCATATTATAATGTTCTAATTAATTCTAATTATACGATAAATTTTATAACAATACAAATGTGAACAAAATATGTTCTAAGAGGAAATGATTTCTATGTTACAACCATATGGAAAATTATTAATGGGCCATTTAATGATGATAAAATATTATGGTGTTACATACTAAATGTGAATTGCAAAACATTTTAAAATAAACCTTTCACATTATATCACCTTGTAATAATTGTTAACAAAAGAACTCTGCATACAAATTTAACAGAAGAATCTAATAAACATTATTTCGAACCAATTTTAAATTAAATTTAATGCTTTTCTCATCATTAAAACCAATAATGTATTTTATAGGTACCATGTCACACATGATATGCGTTTTATAATTATGTTGTTACCAGATAAACTTTAACGTTTTAATTGAAATTAATTACGTTTAATAAAATCTATACCCCTCATTATATACCATGAATAATTGTAATTTTAGCGCATTTAAGAAATAAAAATTTGTTCTTCTGTTTCGATAAGGTAAAATGTTTTATGTTCTTTTATGATCTCTCGTAAAACTATGAATCTTTTTATTACATTAAATATAATATCCGTTACATCCGTTTAGCACCTACATTAAACACGTAAAATTTCCATTTCGTTTCTTTTTTTATTTGAAAATTATTAACAACAATAAGAAGGAATTAACCAAAAAGAAACGACAGAATAGAAAAGATAAATGATTATAATAATTCGATTTTTATCAGATGAATACTAACACGTTCATTGAATAAAACATAATTTTTTTTTCTTTGCTTAATTTTCATTTATTCCAATGAAAAGAAAAGAATCTTTATTGTTATGTTGGCGCATCTACAGTGTACCTGTGTGACACAATCAAACGAGACCTCCGATATAAAAAAAAATCAAAATAAAAGAAAGACAGGTAAGAATGATTATTATTCAACTGGTCGAATAAAGTGAAACTGATTTACGTGAATAGAAACCATACGAATTCACAACAGGGGATTCATTTGCTCATAGTAGTATACTATTCAGTGGCATTCTTTCAGGTATTCTGAAATATTCATCTTAAGAAAAAAAAAGTATTAAAGAATAAGAGACACTTCTTTAGGACAACAACAGAACGGAAGAAGTACTTCGTCTATTGAATATATTCTTTATGAATGAAAATCTCAGTTCGTCTATTTTAGATGTAACCAAGAATTATTTATTATTTAAAATAAAAAAAAAAATGTTATTTTTCTTTCACCTTTACAGGTACTCACGTTGATAACATTTTAACGAATGCGCATTCACTATCGGATTTTTTATGTTTTTAGTGGCACATGGAACAAGTTTTACAAATCATAATTTCTGTTGTTTAATTTCTTTCCTCTCGGTTTTTTTATTTTCTTATAAAAATGTTTACACAATCATTTGGTTTCAACTGTTCTTTAAGAACTACGTGGTAAAATTAAAAGGTGTTACATTAAATTATTCATCCGTTTATTTATTTATGCACATCGAAGTTAAATCTTGATGAGTCTTAAGATTTCCGAAATAGAAAACAAAATCAACGTAAATCACAATATACCTTAATCAGGTAAAATAAATATTCGATGAAAATTCTTTTGTTCGATTTATTCTAAATAGGATTAGATTGTCAGTTAGTTCTTAATTGGATATTTTGGTATTTGAGTGTGTGATTTGCTTTATGTTTATGCTCACAGTCATCAGTACTAATACGTTTCAGTCAGACATAAATGAGACAAGAAGAATTGTCAATTTAATTCCAAGTTAATGACCGTCACATTTAAAATTGTAATTTAATTTTTTAAATGGTGACTTATTATTTCTTAATAACCAATTTAAAAGATTCAATGAGAAAACGTTGAATTGGTATAGAAAAGTTCAACACCGACAAAGCTAAAATGTCTGGAAAGTTTTATTTCATTCGCTTTATTTTGATTGTAAAAGTGTGTTTAATTGCATTTATGCTAACAACATTGAATAGACAAAAGAATGATAGAAATTTCTTTCAAATCAATATGGAATATTGAAATATGAGTAAAAGCACGAATTCAATTTTCATTGGATTATGGCATTAGAAGGAGAAGAGAGGTCAAACACTTCTTTGCCACTTTTATTCTGTGTTCACCAAATAACAAAAAAAAAAAATGAAAAGTTTTTCATTCAATATGTGTATGATTGTTTTAAATCGATATTCCTTTTACTTGTATTGCAAACAAACAACAGAGCATAATATCATTTATGATTTACAATTGAATTATTATTGTTTGTATTTTGGTACATCCATTGACCTATGCCACCCAATTTGAATTTTAAGAAGAATCTGTGTTTGTGAGCAAAACATTAAATTGTGACATATTAAAAACGACAACAATACAGCAAACATATTCCAATATTTATAAGTTGTATACGTTACTAAGTACGATGGAATACAAATAAAAATTCAACCATAGAATATGGTGACATTTAAACCATGCACAGCTGAGGAACAGATTATTTTGGCATAATCTTTAAATCCGGATAATTTGTAAGACCAAGAATTTTCAAAAAATGTCTTTTGTTACGATGAAAGAACTAAGGAATATGTATAAAATAATGCAAAATCAACATAAGACGATCTCTTTGTCAATATTTAGAGAGATTCTTAAGTTTCATTTTTTTTTTATTCTTTGGCTATTAACCTTAACGATATTCAGCCGGTTTACTTATCAACCTTCTTATTCCGAATATTCACGTTTTTTGTTTATCACGTTACTTTAATCGGTAGTTTGATCCCAAAATAAATGGAAATTAGATGAAAATTCTGACATTTAATGTCAACTGAAATGCCATTGAACCTTTTTATTTTATAATTTTTTCTAGTCTTGTTTACTTTCTTTTTTTACCTAGTCAAGGATTTTTTTTATTCTTTTTTTATAATTGATACATTCCTTTTTAATTAGTTTGTTACTCTCATTTTTTTACTTTTATATATTGAAACTTATTTTTTTATAGTTCAATTCGATAACAATTTCAATTCCAAAAAAAAAAAAAAGAAACAATGTTAGATAAAAAAATACCATTTCAATTACCGGCCGAAATTCGTACCCAGATTCATGAAGAATTTGGTATCCATTGTAATCGTTTTGATCAGAATTGTAGGGCATTAGATGATTTCAAGGAAGCCTATGAATTGTCCCCAAATCAATCGAAATTCTTGGTTGAACAAAGTGTCACAAATCTTATTCTGTTACGACCTAGTGATGCTTTAAAAACGGTCGACATGGCATTAGAACAAAATCCAAATGATTTGAGAGCACAAATCCAACGTGCCAAATGCCTATTTGATTTGAATAAATTTGAAGATTGTAAAATGTATATCAGTGTATTGATACGAAACATTCCGATGAAATTTCAAAAAGAATGTAAATCATTATTGGATAAAATTGAAATCGTGATATCTGATTCATTAATGGAAAATGCTGGTGACTGTTTATTGAATCAACGGAAAACCATTGAACGTTTATATGAAATTGACCAACAAACGATACTAAGTGATGATAAACCATCAATTTGGTTAAAACGTTATATGGCAGATGAATGTGATGTCGTTAGTGAAATTGAAATGTCATCTCATGAAATTCTTTTGCCCATCCAGAAGAAACGTCGTGAACTCAATCAACGTTTATTGAGTACAACGTACATGGGCACTGAATTGGCCAAAGACATAAATTATTTAAAACAATTAAAAATCGATGATAGACTACGGCTCACTCAAACACAATCAACATATGAACTTGAACGGGACTGTATTCGGAATACAATTTATAAATGTGATAAGATTCAAGAGACATTTCGTCATCGGCAACCCCTTTATTCGAAACGGTTACAAATGATGCAAAACGTTGAACGAATTGAAAAGCATAAAACAATTCGAATGTTTCATATTCAGCATGCAACAAGACGTCAAGCCTTCATTGATTTAGTAAAGATCCGAAAATATTATAAATCTGGTGATTTTAGAAATTTAATGGACACCGTTAATGATGTACTGAATAATTTTTATGCAATTAAAACTATTAAAGTGATGCCACGTCGTTTTGAGTTCGTCAATGAAATTGTAAATATTGTTGGTTTAGCATATCTCGATTACTATGCAATACCAAATGGTTTAATGATGCATCCACAAGAAGATCGAATGAATATTTTAATGCGATTAACAGCAGATGAAAGCAAACCAACGAAAGCACACAATTTCCATTCAAATCGACCAACATTTGGTAATCGTGATGACTTTAAATCACCTAAAATCATTGATAAAGGATTCTTATCCGTTTTAAATCAATATCGTTTACTATCAATGCAATTATCATATGCCCGTTATCCGATTGAAAAGTGTTACTTGTACTTAGAAATAGCATTGGCCAACATCAAAATGTATAAATATGAGAATGCATTGATTGTAAGCCGAATGGCATTACGTCATGCTGAAGGATGTGGTAATTTAGTATGGCAATTTTTATGCCATTATACGATGGCAAGAGCTGATCGTTGTACAATGAATTTTAAAAATGTTCAATACCATTTGACACAATGTCTTGAAATGGCAAAAGAGATCAGTTATGATACACTACGGCTTATCAAGGTGGCCATCATGATAAATGATATTGATATTGTGATTAAGAAACAACAAGAATTAGATCAACAAAATCTATTTCATGAACAAGCGGAACTAAGACGTAAAAGAAAACTTGCTGAATATCAAACGTGCCGTTAGCAATTGGATCTACTTTAAATTATTTTACCTTTAAAAATATTGTACAATTTACCTGAAAATAAAGTTAATTAATAATAATCGGTTGCCTTTGGTGTGAATAAGAGATTATGCGGTTAACTGAATTCACATTAACCATTACAACTGGTGTATCGCTTTATGAATGTGATGGTTATGTCAGTTGTAATAATGGAAATTTTAATGAATCTAATTGAAATCACACATAGTTTCTCTCTATATTTTATTATGCTTTTCTTAATTAATGGTAATTAAATTCTATTTGGGTTTTAGATGGTCATTACCAATTGTGGTTTACACATTCATTTCAATTACAAGACGTTGTGTAGTAAATAAAATTTGGCTAAATAATTTCTATTGGTTTAGGTGGGTAAACCACAGTATCTTATTAGATTACATGAAAATTCATTGCTTTTTTCTCCAGAGTCCGGTGTTGAGCTCATTAAATGTACGAATCAATTGAATTGCAGACTGATAAGTCAAAATTGAAGTTGATATTCAATTATCTTATTTGGTAATTTATGCGGTCAATTAGATAAATGTTGTTACTAATTACCATTCTTTTGTTATTTAATTGAAGTTGATTTAACCGTAACAAAAATGGTTTATTAGTAATAATGAATACTTTAATATTATTCGTATACTGTTGAATATCTTTTGTTAATAAAAATTCATTCAACTGTACGAATTGTATTGAATTTATCGATTTCCCAAATCGAATTATTCATTGTTTGATTAGAAATTTATATTAAAATTATTTCTAAGGTATTTCGCAACAAGCACAACCAAAATAAAGAAAATAAAAATTTGACAAAGGAATAATTGGATAACATAACTACCGGAGACTTTACCTCTAATCGGATTTCATGATAATCTTTCGGTCTTATGTAGTATTGCAAAATACAGATTATGGAACCAATAATACAAAAAGTTTTGAACAAAAAACATAAAAAATGGATTTAGAACGAAATATATTCCCCATATTACTGAATTCGATTTCAGCATAATCTAAACGCGCCCATGCAATAATCAAAAGTTTATTGTTTAGTCACATCGTTTCCTGTTTATCAAGAAATTATTATTGTTTGAACCAAAAGTCTACCGCTAAGCGGCACTTCATTTGTGTTACCTGAGTCCCGGGGTAGTGTAAAGTATTTCTTTATTCAATGAAACCGTACGTTTTTTTTTTTTTTATAATTTGAATGAATTAGAAGAAAAATGATGTCTAATGAATGAAATGTAGAAAATAGAAGGTAAAACCGTAAAGTCCTCTTCATCATCTAATGCGTTCTACTTGGTTTACTCTTGGATATAAAAAAATTTATAATAATAAGAAATATACACGTAGAAATTCAAACAAAGAGGAAACCATTTCATATTGATGCTGTTACCTCGATGTGTTTAGTACATTATTGAATGAGAGAGTGAATGTTAGTCAAATCATTCAGTTAAGTTTTATGCTACCTATAACGATATAATGATTTGTGTATGGTCTTATACACGCGGTGATGAATGAAACCAAAGAAATGTTTTTACCAGAAGATATACCGTATACAACTGGCTTATACACAATTTATTCTTTACTGTTGCCTCTTGTTTAGGTATGGTGACTGAGCACGGATTCAACGTCAGATTGAAACCATTTTTAAACTAAATCGATCGAATACCATACTGTTTATAACAATCTCTTTTGCTCTTCTATAAATTTGAACGTATGAAAATCCTGTACCATATGGACTTAATAATCATATACCCTTAGTATGATTCAATGACAGTACTGGTTGGTATATACATAGATTCCAAAACAATATCTTATGGATGGCGACATTTATCGTTAAGGATCTCCTCATGACCTGAAATACACCAAATAAATTGACTGAACAGCCACAAAAATAGTATTCGATTGATACCATACAATGTGTATGGATGAAGGAATTTTATTTACGTAAATCCAATCATTTCTTTAGGAAAAACAGAATTATAAAGTAATATGAATATCACAACTGGATTTCATTCATAAATATTCGTATTGTTATAATAATAATTATTATAATCGTTATTATTGTTATGGCAGATTCTATTGAATATTGAAATAAAACCCAGAAGTGGGGAAGTAAGTTCTAGTTGATGTTAGTCAATGGTCCATATGTTATAGGTGATGAGGCGAAATACAAAGAATTAAGTAGAGCATTAAAGTCATTCTAATGTGTTTTCAACTGAATCGTAACGCATCTTTCTGTATATCATTGTTTTGGTTGAGTTTCTTTTCTGTTTGGTAGAATCATTTCTTTTCTTTTTACGTGTATAACATTTACACTTGATCATATAGTGAATTGGTATTGTTTTCAAATGATAAAACTGTTCAACAGTCAACAATTGAACGGTATCTCTTTCTTTAACTTGTAATAAGAATGAATATTTTTTCATATGCATATGTTTATGACGCACTTGTGAATCATGGTAACACATTTAAGGCGTTAGGTTTTTTTACCAAAAAAAAAAAAAAAAGAAAACATTGAAACCAGTAGAATGTCGACATCCTGACGCTACCATTAAGTGAAAGACAAGGAAGCCAGTTAAGATATTAAAAACCATAAAGGCGAAGTTTCTTCTATTGTTTTGTTCTCTGACGAGAATTGAAACTGTTTGATTATGGAAGACACGGGAGAAAACAACATACACATTACCGCCTCTAATATAGAACACTGGATTTATACACTTTTTTTTTTGTCATGTTCAAAGTTATTGGGAACAATGGGTTTCAATTGTCTCAAATTACATACGAAACATGTAATGGTGTCATCGATAGACATTATTTTGATTCAATCACAATGATCTCTTATTCATATTTTACCAGTCAAATTGAAAAGGATTCATGACACTTTAATGCAATTCCATAAAACTTGAAAAAGAACAACTTCAAATTCAATTAAATTAATTATTAATTGTATCATAACCCCTTATAAACATTTTATCATCACCAGTGATTTAAGTAAACGTAACACCTGATTAATTTTAAATCAAAATTTATCTAGTTCATCCATCAACAGCAAAATTGATGATTTATAGATAAATGAATACTCTCATTGAGATCATTTGGTAAACGTTTAATGTAAAATGTAAATCGGTGTCTGTATGTAAATATTTAAAAATCATAAATAATTAAATGTATAATTGAGACAATCTCATGCTCACCCTTCGATATGGTAATGGTATCACAAAAAAAAATACGAAACGTACCCATAAGTCTTGGAATCTTAATCAAACGGATGTCAGAAAATCAAATATTCCATCCTGGTTAAAATCATCATCCATTCTACAATTTTAGGATGAGGAAATTCCGTGTGGTTTAATCATAACGAACCAAATGGTGTAGTAACTGGCACGCGCAGGTTGGAGAAAATTCTTCAACAAAATTTTTCTTTTTTTTTTTTATTTGAAATCTCTTATCGTCGATGGTTCGGTATTCAATAAATCTGAACGTTATTAAGTGATTCCTCCATATAACTTGTGAGCTGATTAGAAATTCACCTTTCGATTTTGTTGTCTCCTCCAACCGGTTAAGGATTTCCTCAGAAGGAGAATAGTTGTTAAAACTGTCATACCACCGGTGATAAAACTGTTCGAAACCAGATTCTCCAGTTTTCATGGCCGAATGTACAATTTATGAATGAATTTATCGGTGTTGCACATCAACGAGGGGTACGAGACCGGAACGAATTCGTGTTCAATTGAATGGCGCATGAACACACATCGTTTTCTTCATCCAAAAATAAAAAATCCGATTCCGTTTTCATGTCGGTTTCATACCATTTGCCTTGTAACAAGAAGAAAAAAAATACCAAAAAATTCTATACACCGTGAACTTGCTTGATTTTTTCTGTATAGCCAACGATGTGGATACGTGGATTAAAGTGTATCTCGGTATCGTATTCAGTCAATGATGATAGATCGGTCGGATGAGATGTTTTTATAACACTCGCGTATCGGAATTTAAAGGAACTTTTAGTAAAACATTATTTTCTAAATCGATTAAATAATATAATTCCATTTAAATAAAATGAATGGAATTTATTATTATTACAGTCATTAAAACGTGAGCATAAGTATTTTGACAAAATTAAACGAATTAAACGAGTGAAATAGTAAAGGAACTTGAAGAATAATTTTCATACGATTTTAAAGTGATTTAACCAGAGAATCTGAATTGAATAACATTGTGTAATGGAAATAAATACGTAACAGTGAACGTAAAATAAAAAAAAAAAATACTTTTATTCAGGAAACAGCAAAAGGATTATAAATAATTTATAGTGGAAATTAATAATTAATAAAGAAGCAAATAAGATAGCAAGGAATAAAAGAACCAAAACGATTTTACTGTTCAGTGATCACGGTGTAGTGAAAATAAAACCATTCATATTAATCGGATTCCTTTAAGATCGTTTTATTATGGATTTTGGTTGCTGTTGTTTCCTTGTATTGTTTATTTCATAATATCAATAAAATAACATAAAGTGAAACATAAAATATATTAGTGGAAAATGGGAAAAATAACATAAAACAAATATCGATTTCTATGTGAAATTTATGAGTGATAAAACATTGTATATTTTTCGGTTTAACAGTTTTTTATTTTACCATATAACAGATACGGTGAAAATAATTTCCCAATATTAAATATTAGCATAGTTTAAATGGTATGCTAAAAAGAATTTATATGCTCAAACGAAATTCATTACATGCCTAGTGAACATAATTTGTAATTTTTGTGTTTCTTGTTTTCGTTTCACATACAATTTTCAATGGTATGTCCGCGATTTTCAATTGAATTGTTTAGGATTCTAAATCGTGTTATTGTATGAAGATTCCACCCTTCATTTGAATTAAAAATAAAAAAAAAATATATTCTCCTGTTTTATATAACAATCAATATTAAAACATTCCGGATTACATTATACACCCGGAATTATATGAAAACATGAGGATAATGAGCATACGCATTATGTTGTGATTCCAATAAACATTTTCGAATTCATTTCTCTGTTCGCTTTATTGAATATTCTTGCGAAAACGTAAAGCAAAATACAGAAAAAAAAAGAAAAATTGATTCAGTTCAAGTGGAACGTTCGCCTAAGAAATGCTAAAGAAAATAAAAATTTCCCAAAAAAAGAAACTTTCATGCGACAAAAATGGAATAACGAGAAAATGAAAATTATATGAAATTTATGTTAAATAAGGACGAAATGTAAGAATACATAAAATAAGCAAAACAGATTCGTCTAGAGTGAAGAAAATACAGCAACAAGAAAACAGAAAAATATAAAATACATCAAGAATAAAAAATAACGAAGTAAAAGTTGATGCGGTCTGCATTAAACACGAAGTGGATTTTATATATAATTTTATTTTTTCCTTTATTTTGTGGCAAAATGAAAATCAAATGAAGGAAAGCAACAGAAAAAAAAGAGAAAAACTCAAAAGAAATAAGTAAAAATTATCCGTACTGAAGAAAAGAATTTTCTTATTTCGTTTTCTTCACAACCATTCAACGAGGATTGACAGTGTAAATTGTGTTTTTCATACAGCAAAAAGGAAGTAAGAAAATCTTTCCTTTTTCGTTGACGTGCAGAAAAGCTTCGATAACTCAGTGAATTGGGCAAAAAAAAAAAATAAGAAAAAGAATAAATAAAAAGTTTCATAACAAGAAAATTATTAAGTGAAATAGAGATCCGTTTTTATGGAAACTAATATTTGGTGTGCTGTGTACAAATTGTATTATTGTACAGCTAATAAGTGAATTCTGGAATAAATTGTGTATTGTTGAAAAATTGCAATCGATTTGTAAATTGTACCACAATCCAATGGTATGAAAACAAAACAACGCCAACCATATAATTTAAACGATTGGATTCAATTAATTGGTATTCATTGATGCAGATTAATTGCAATTTAAAATAATTTGAACAAAAAAAAAGTTATTAAATTCACCTTGATTCAACGGAGTAATAATACATACATTTCCCTCTGGTTTTTTATTCAATCAAAATAATCAGACAAGAAAATTACAGTGAAATCTAATATTAATGCATACAACATATTTATTGTCGATTCAACGAAAGATATTTCCGCTGACGTAAATATTTAAATGCAATCTACACATAATAAAACAATAATACACAAACAAACAAAAAATACAATTCCCCCCATACAACAATCGTGGTAACAAGTAATCTCGATGGATATAAAATATTGATTTTCTTCTCTACCATTTGATATATCATTTCTATACCAAATGAAAATATAATTTCATCCATTGGACACCGAAAAAATACCATTCAATGTAATCCGACTAAACCAAAATAATAAATATCTAAATGGAATGAGTATATCACCTGGAACATTATTATTTATGCAATACCATATTTGATTTGATATGGTGTAGATGAATTTCACATTTATTTTTTGTTTTTGTTTTTAAATGAAAAACAATTATGCGGATTCAAATAATGATTTAATATTTGCACGTATCAAAAAATAGAAAAAAACATTATTCGTGTATTTATAGTGTACGTGTGTGAATAAAACAAAAAAAAAACTAGTGTAAATGCAACAACCACTGCCCAATGAAAACAGTTGTTGTATGATAATAATTTACGTTTTCATGAATCAAAGTGGATATAATAAATCATAACAGTAGAAGGCATTTTGCCACATATGAAAAATTTGTAATAAAAAAAAACAATTGTAAAGTGTACAAATTTGAATATAAATAACCAGAGCAAAATAGAAAGAAAAAAAAAGTGTATTGAATCATAAATGGTCAAAATACATTCATAATATTGTCATCCATAAAGCATAACTTATAAGTGAAGTTTTAGACAATATCATATGATGATATAGAGTGTATGTTATTATTCCATTGAATACAGGGCTTTTTATATGCCGATTTTGATCAAAACCTCAACTCTCTCCCATGTGAATACAGTGTCCATTCAAAGTAGTCAACGAGTTGTGTAAAACAATTATTTTCCGCTATTAAACAATATAATCTGTTATCATACTGATGGCTCCCCACCCTCACTTGGAACATATGTGAAGTGTTAAATATTATAAAATGTGTTGAATAACACACAAAAAAAAAAATAGAAAGAATATAATTCCACCGAGAGAGTGAATGAATACAATAAAAAATAGAATAACGAATAAATAGTAAATTGTGTGGTTGAAATAATAAACAACCCCCCAGTGTTGGAAAATAGTGTACTATATGAGTGCGGTATTTGCAAGTGCAACAGTAATAAAATAAAAATTTCGTTTCATTTTGATTGTGTGAATTTGGATAGAAAAAAAAAAAAAACCGAAACAAATTCAGAGTAATTTTGACCTTCCTAAAAGCCCCATTCCATTTAAAACCGAAAAAAAAGGATACAAAGTGTGTTGCTATATTTTATGTTTTTTGTTTCATAGAAACCAATTCATAATACATATAAAAAATAAAAAACAAAACACGCTAAGTTGGACAATAACGAATCAGTACATAAATTAACATTAACAAGTATCATATAAAAGCGCAATCAAGTGCTTGGTTTTGAACTGTCTGAATGCAACAACAGGATTAAATTAAAACAGATAACAACAAATACCAATATGGATAAATGTGGAATAAATTTAAATAAAATAATTTCATATAATTATATTTTAATTATGTTTATGGTGCTGTTTCATATATTTATGATGAAACCAGTGTACGGTGGACGAACTAGTAATAGTAATAGTCAAATAAATTCAGATACAAATTCATGCCAAACAGTATGTGCCTGTAAATGGAAAGGTGGTAAACAAACAGCTGAATGTATAGAACGACAATTAATTACAATACCAAATTATATTGAACCAAATACACAAGTATTGGATATATCAAATAATAATTTACAAATATTACCATCTGATACATTTCAGCGAGCCAAATTATTAAATTTGCAAAAATTATATTTACGTAATTGCCGATTAGGTCAAATTGATAGTGACGCATTCAACGGTTTAACGAATTTAGTAGAATTAGATTTAAGTCAAAATTTATTGACTGGTATACCAACAACTACATTTTCATTTATACCGTTATTACGTGAACTGACATTAGCTAAAAATCCAATACAAAAAATTGATGCATACGCATTTAAGTCATCCCATAGCTTATCAAAATTAGATTTATCACGATGTGATATACAAATGATAGCACCGTTAGCATTCGATGGACCACGTGAATTGCATTCACTCAAATTGAATGGTAATAAATTATCAGAATTGCGACCACGTACCGTTGAAACGCTTAGTAAATTGCATAATGTTGAGCTCCATGACAATCCATGGTTATGTGATTGTCGTTTAAGGGCCGCTAAAATTTGGCTAACCCAAAACAATATACCGTATCCAGTGCCACCAATTTGTTATGGTGGTCCCGAGAGAGTATTGAATCGTTCGTTTGCTGATTTGGCCATTGATGAGTTTGCCTGCCGGCCAGAAATGTTAGCCGTTAGCCGTTATGTGGAGGCCACATCTGGTGATAATGCAACAATAACATGTCGTATTGCTGCTGTACCGGCTGCTAATGTTAAATGGTATTGGAATGGACGACAACTTGTCAACAGTTCATCGTTTAGTGCCTACCAAAAGATTTTTGTCTATGAAGATGGTGAATTTGAGAAACGTAGCCGTTTAATATTAACCAATTCACAAGAGACTGATACCAGTGAATTTTATTGTGTCGCCGAAAATCCAGCTGGTATGGCTGAAGCTAATTTTACATTACATGTAAATATGCGTGCAGCAGGAATGGCATCACTTGGCAGTGGCCAAATTGTTTGTATTAGTGTTGCTCTCGTTATTCTAATATTCTTTATATTATTAATTACATTTGTACTATTGGTCCGATTACGACGTATACCATTCACCGAGAGTAAAACACCAGCACACCTAGAAGTAATTACGTCTGTGAGTCCACAATCAAATTCAAATGGTAAATCATTATCAACGGCTAGCACAAATGATTGTAATACGGGTGATCGAAAAATCTCTAGTGAATTAAAATTAACAAATCCGGTGCAAAAACCACCCCGTCTAACGGATATAAATTATTCAACAGCTAATTATGATGGTGGAAATGGTAGTATTATGGCAAATAGTTATGTATCACCAACAGCATCAGCTGGTAATAATCCAGATTTAATAAATGATACAAAACGTTTGGGCAGCGGTGAATTAGCACAGTTGGGCATTGATACAACAATTGTATCGTCAACGATAGCACCGTCAACCGTAAAATTTAGTGATTTAAATGGTCCAGAGGCTGGTAACGGTGGATTATTGATGACCACAACACTAACCAGTCCTAGCCAACAAATGAATGATATCGATGATCGACCTGGCAGTGGTGAATATAGCCGTGCTGGTTATGATTCTTTATATCCATCCGGTTTATGGGAGGCCACAAATGGTATGCAATCACAACAAACGAATGATTTTAATTTAAGTATGGCAACAATGGCACAAGATTTATATATGAAACGTACGGGTAGTACAACATTACCATCTTATCCATATACTGATCGTGTACCAATTACAGATTCAACAGCTATGATGAATTTAGATGATGAACATTCATCAGCTGAATATATGAGTCGTACATTTCCACGTAGTGGCCTAATCAGTGGTAATAATACAACCGATTGTAATCAACAATATAATAGTGGTACTGTAGGCCAACATCATCAATTGATGTCCAACAGTTTAGGTTTTGTGGGTGGCTATCCAAATGATTATGGATTACCAATAGTGCCAGGTGCTGAACAAACAAAATCAAGGGATTTGTTACAACCAACTGGTATACCAGCAAATGCAAAAACATTACGTGTATGGCAACGTGGTGGTGTACCTGTACTACCACCTGTCACAGCATTAAAACGTGCATTAACAAGTAGCAGAAATTCACCGGACGAAGGATATCAGGAAGGATGTGGAACAGATGTTTAGTGGTATACAATTAATAATAAAGAAGGAATACCAGAAACCATCGTATAAAATTTAAAATGAAAAAAAAAAGATATAGAAAAATGTATGGACAAAGTTTCTGATGATTTCTGTTCATGTTTTAAAAAAAAAATATGATT
Source organism: Coboldia fuscipes (assembly GCA_001014335.1). Classification (NCBI taxonomy): domain Eukaryota; kingdom Metazoa; phylum Arthropoda; class Insecta; order Diptera; family Scatopsidae; genus Coboldia; species Coboldia fuscipes. The sequence goes on along the minus strand of JXOR01000114.1, from coordinate 131,140 downwards.
TAGATGAAAATCATCTAATGGAAAATTAATCAATACATTTCTATATGATAATATGAGACTGAATTATGTAGAAACATAAAATAATTGAAATTCACTGTTTCTCTTTTTTTTGTTCGTTTGTTTAATTAAGAATCAGTTGAACGTGTTGTATAAAAAAAAAAAATAAACAAATTCCTTTTCAATCCTATTGATAACCGTAGAATGAAAATTGTTTATCGATTAATAACAAAGATAACAGAATAACAAATTAATCCAATGTTCATTGTATATGAAAAAGTTTGATATGAAATGGAAAAAATGAAATGGATTTAATTAAATGAAAATCATGTGTTTTATGTGTGAACATCAATAATTAAAAAAGAAAATAATCAATGAAATGTTGCTAAATTCTATCCAATAGACACTAAGTGTTATGTTGTAAATAAAATAGGTAATCTAATGATATGTAAATGATTATGTTTGGTGACAAGAGAATCCACATTCCAGTGAATTGCAGCAATGGAAACACATGAAATATCATTCCAATGTTCAACTTGATTCCGTGAAAATCATCTGTTCTAGCAACTGGAATAAAAATCAATGTTTGAAACGGTCTTTATAAAAGGAATATTCCATATGTTGTGATGTTCTAAGCCACACATCAGAATTAAAATATTTTGTATACTAAAAATAAACACTCTCACACACCGTTAATGTGCATACTAATATGTAAGTTTAAGATATAAAATTATATATATAACATATGATTAGCAAACAAAAACCAATATAAATGAATAAGGAAAATTATTCGTATTTCTCGTATGTATTATGATAGCATTATAATGTGCTAAGGAGTTTATGAGTTTTAGTGTGTTAAATTGACATAAATGATTTAAAAAAAACCATATGAAACCATGATAAATAGTAATATATTGTAGGTAAAAATCCCCATTAATATCTTAGATAAAATTAAAAGATTATCATTAAAAAACATGAGATATACTGTACAGTTTTAATTAACAAGAAGAAATTATTAATACATTTAAGGAGAGATAGAAGAAGTGATCCAAGTTTTCCTTTCATACAATTTTGTTTCTTACATTTAATTCTTATCCATTTTAGTTAAGTTAAAGTATCGCATTCATAAACACATTTAAACATAAAATTTAATAATTGAAATGTGAATATAAAATCAGTGTGATTAAAATCAATTAAGAACAAATAATAAACGATTTAAAAATGGTTAATTAAATGTGAAACGTATGTCCCATATGTTAATTATACTTTTTACTAAATTCAATTATTTGTTCATTCATTTATAATTTTTTTTTTTTCTAAAAAAAAAATGAAGAAAATTCTAAATAAAACTGAAAAGCCAAAGATTTGATATATAAAAAACTGAATAATTGAGTTTTAATTGACAATTTTCCTTTGAATTTTCTTATTTTCTTTCATTTAAGATAAATTGGTGACATTTTTTTCATCTGTAGATTGAATTTTGGTTTCCATTTAATTATGATTACACCTACAAAAGCATAACATTTGATATTTGCATTCGATTTTAATGGTGAATTTGGTTATTCTGTTTCCACAGACTTTCAACATCTTCTGTACTGTGGTGTATTGTGGTTCCAGTGAAAGATAAAATTTAATTTCTTTTTTTTTTTCTTATTCCCATAAATCTCTTCTCATTTTTTTTTTAATTTGCAGCTAATTAATTTTAATTCGAAAACCTTCGTTGGAAATCATTGAAATATAAGAAAACGAAACTTTCTATCGTGTGGTGTACTGAAGGGTAGCAAAAACATTAAAACAAGAGAACACGCAAATAATTGTAAAATGATTTGTTTATTTCCGTTTGAGTTGCATTACGATTATGTGGATTTACATAATGAACAAAAAAGAACAGTCAGTGTATTTCTTAATTAATTTAAATCCGCAATTCCCTCAAGTGTCAATAATAAGATTATAGTGCGCCTATACAGTAGCTCTCTTATACGAATTGTAATTCTTTTTTTATTATTCTTTTCTCTTGGGTTGTTTGTTAATTTTAATTTTTTTCTATTGGAAATTGTTATTGTTGCCACTGCTTCTTTTTAATCCATTTTCTTTTTCAGAAAAGGTAGAAAATGTTCTGTTTTTTCTTCGAGTGCATCATCCAATGTATAAAATATGAAATTCATTGGCATGGAAAGTGCATACAGTTAAACACTACACAAATGTAATAACAAGTAACATTAAAGAAAATAAAACACGCAAATTTCTAGTCATTGCTTTTAAGAAGAGTACAATACACTAACACAAAATAAAAAAAAAAAACTAGAAAAGTTACGAAAATAAACTCAGTACTCAGAGATCCATAAAGAAATGATGAAAATTATGTTTTCTTTTCAATACAGTGAAATGATTATCAAAACATAAGTCAAACAAGTTTTTAAAAATCTACTTCATTTTAGTGGAGAATTCTCAATAGATTTCCCATAAAGAAAAGAACATTAAATTGCCCGTCGAATAAAAGGCAATTCACATGAAATGTTAAAAAAAAATGAAAACTGTTTGGCCCAATAGAAACAAAAAAGAAAAGAAATTTTCTAAAGAATTGCAAGAAAACTACAAACGGATATGAAAATTTACATAATAGAAAATATAGAGAGTCTTTTCAGTTTCGCGATTATCCAAAAGCAAAAAAAAAAAAAAAACACAAGAATAAAATGAACTGTAACATTGGAATGAATAAAATTAAAATAAAAAGAAAACAACAAGAAGAATGAAAATCCATTATTAAAATGTGATGTTTATGTTAATACCATAAAGAATCAACTGTACAATAAGAAAATAATAGAAAAATAGAAATTCAGCAAATAAAATCTCACAGAAAACTGAGAAATGAACGAAAAATAGAATATTTAATTTAAAAAGAAACCGAAAATTTAAGAGAAAAAAAAAATAAAAGAAAAGATGCAAATCTGTTTATTATGAACCATCGTGTATGTATGTATGATATTTGATAGAGCATAACCAAAATAAAAGTATCCAAAAGAAAGTAATATCGTTCATCATCATGTGTTATACTTGAAAGCATTTATGTATTCATCACCATGACTTTTGGCAATCGGGTTCTTTTTTAAAGTGAAACTTCATCAATATCACGTGTATCACCGCAATAGCAGAAGAATATACATCAACAAATTCACTGTGGGTAGATGTACCATCATCCACACCCCAAAATTTAAATATAAAAATCGGAAAATGATGATTTTCCATTTTAAAATCAGAGCCCATCAAACTTAACGGTAAGAATGAACCAAACCTGAGTGTAACACAAAAACGATTACGATTTTTTTCTGGTGACTTACTTCAGCGAAATGTTAAACAGTACAAGAGCCAAATGAGAATTTCTTATTTTTTTTTCTTGCACTTTCTCTGGTTACAGTATAAAGGCCAAACCACGAAAGGGAAAATTCATTGGCAATCAAATCCAACATATCCGTGACATTAGACGAATGAATACTAAAGAAATCTATATGCTTAGCCAATTTGTGCACGAAGTATTTTCAACGTTTTCATACAAAAAAATAAAATCGAAAAGGAAACAGATCAAAAACTCATCTCTTAACCGGATTACAGTCTCACAAACAGTACGAATTGGTACAATCTCAATGTGCTCAAATGACGCGTCTCATAATAATACCAAAACAGAAAATAAGAAATATAAATATTCAGCCCAGTTAGTCAAAAGCATAATGTTTTGTGCCATTCACCTATTATGTTTAGTACTTAAAAAGTCTTTACAATCAAACTGGATAAGAGATAACATTCACTCCTTCTACCAATCAATGATTCTACAAATGGTATTCTTTTGTATACGAGAAAATTTCATTTTTCTTGTCATTTTGAAGTAGAGAATAAACTTTAAATCGAATGTCGTTCATACAGTAAATAATTATGGGGATGATACAATATTTGAAGTCAATTTTCCATCAAGCATTAAAGTAAGGAATAAAATGCCACCCACAACAATTTAAAGAAAATTTGTTTCCAATTTATTGATGCTGAATCATTGTTTAAACCACATTCAAATTCGATATCATAAAAACACACGATACACTCAACAGAGAATAAAAGACAATACGGCAATTTATTTTAAGTATGCGCACGATTTTTATGTTAAACAGTGTAACATAGCGTTTAAGGATCTTCTTAAGACTTATTTTCCTTTTCTCTTCCTCCTCATTTTTGGTTAAACATTTTGGTACTTTACTTGCGAACTGTTTGGAGGTAAATTGATGATACGAATAGAGAAGAATAAAATATAATTCAAAGTAGAAAAACGAAGTCAATAAAATAAAAGGAAAATCCCAGTTGACGTTGAAAATTTACATTGTTAAACTGACTAGAGGACGAATTTGTATGACAATCTTTTCTGTTATAGGCAACGAGTAAAACAGGAAAAAAAAAACACAGAAGATATTTTGATTGGATAGTAGATGGAATAGCTAACCAAATAGATGAATAAAAAGAACCAGTTATGGTTGTATATCTAACGTATTAGTAGACGGTAACACTGGAACTGTATAAATTTACATCCAGCACAGTTTATACTATAAATATCTGATTCATAGTAACTAGACTACATAATTTTCTTTTTTCCTTTTTCTCCATTACACTACGATAGATCACATAAATGTTACAATTTTCTCTTTATATACATTTAAATGAAAATCCTTCAAATACTTTACCATTGGTAAAAGTTTAAAAAAAAAAATCCAACAACATTGAAACGAATTATATGAGTGGGGGGGTTTTCGCGATACCGCGTATCAAACAAATTTTTTTTTTAGCATTTTTCCCTGTTTTTTCAACGTCTTCAGCATTTTTCCATTGAATGAAGGAAAAAAAAATCTATAAATATGTTAAGTACAATCTACTATGTGAAAAGAATTTTAAGTTTACATACATCGAAGTCCAACTAACCCGAATAGAAATTCTGTTATTTTCATCTGAGATCATTTGAATTGGTTTTTGGTCCATACGAACAGTTTAAGAACGACACATATACTGATACATGTATATCGTGTGAGTTACATTAAATAGAAGTGAATATATAAATAAAAATGTTCATCTCGTTTCAGCATAAATGCTGGAGATAATTTAAGTTTTTATTGTTATTAAAATGGATAAAACAATTTTTTTTTCTTCTTTTAGCCATTACAAAAAGCTTCGCTATTTCGAAAAAAAGAAATACATTTTTCCGCGCAATATCTTTCAACGTTTTGTTTCATATAAAAGCCGGAAAATACCAAAGAGATAGGCACTTCTATCACGTTAGTTTGCCTTACCACATTCTCAATTTTCATTTTGACTAGAAAGAAAGAATGTAAATGTTTCATTCTATATGCCTTTTGCACCATTAAAGAGTATAATGTACATGGTTCAATGTTTTTCTTCTTTTTTTTACTTTTTTTTTTCATTTTCACTGTTTCAGTAAAACCAGAGCACATTTTATTACATTATATGCATATTAACCCCTCGTTCGCATCATTTTGTATTGTTAAACGAATAACACCCACCACCTCATGTCTCTCTGATCCAATTCACTCGTTACGTGTGAATATAGGCTACAATTTAGCCTCAAACCAATTTCATAGCTCAAGTGTCCTTTATTGAATTTATTCCAACTAACTGCCGTGTGGTAATTTTCTGTTTCGTTTTATCAAGAACAAAACAAAAAAAAAACCAAAATAAAAGGAGATTCCAGAGAATAAAAACAACTTTTCCAAGTAAAGCTCATTATTATCTGGATGCCGGCAAACGGTATACTCATTCACATTCATTTCCATTGCCAAACGGTACAAATACAATCCGACCACAATCCTAATGGATGCCAACTGTTGGGGTGGTATTAACGACACCAACTAAAATCCATTGAAATTAGATGGGAATTTTTTGTCTGTTCTGTTCCATCTTCTTCTATATAATAATCAGATAAACTATAAACTAATATGGTGAATAAGTTCCTTATTCTTTACGTTCTTCTTTTTTTTCATTTCAAAAATGATCAAATAATAAAATCTCATACAATTTAGTTACGCGATAAAATGAATAAAAAAAAAAAAGAAAACTGATCGAAACTTAGTTGTAATCCGTTTAATATTCCAACTGCTCTATTGACTTTATGTCATAAATTCAATCGTATTTTTGGCATAATAAAAGTTTTCTATAAAATGAATTGCTCACGGGCGCCTAATAATGATCATATGTGGGTTTTGGGTGGTATAAAATTGCCAACCGTATAACATCAATGATTGTAGCAGCATAAAATAAAAATAAAGTTTCTCTTATGTCAGCAAAGACCATTTTAAGCTTTTCATATATGAATACTTAACGGTAACGAAATAAAAAAAAAAAACTCACACACGAGAGAAGAAAATATTCATTTAAAAATCAACCTTCTCTCAACGCCAGAGGTGGTGCTTTCCAACATCCTTATATGACTGTAGCAAATACATAGAGAGACCATCATAGTATTTTGCATACATTTGATAATATTATTTAATGAAATGTTCTGGAAGAGATTCGTTTAGATACAGTACATTGAATTATTCTAGCAATTGTTATGAAAAGCCTATCATTTTTCTTATCTCACGATTCACTGTCTTTTTCGGGTGATGTGCAAGAAGAAAACAATCTTCTTCTATCAAAATAAAATTTTCGTTTATAACAAAACAAAACAGAAAAGAGAGAAAAAATAGCAGTAATATGGAGACTTTTACATCAAACTAAATTATGTATAAAATAATGATGGGTATGTGCAACATTATGCGGTAAAATTGGTGTACATATAAAAGTTAACACTGTAAGGAATCATATTATATCTAAACATTTATTATCAACAATGTTAGACGAATTTATACGTATCATCAGTACCATTTAAAATAAAAAAAAAATAGTATCACAGACAACAAGAGATACTCTAAAAATAATAATTAAGAATTATTATATACAATAATGCATATTAAAAACTTTTTATGCTACTTCTTTTATACCAAACAAAACAATGTATTCTGGGTTATGCTGTTTATGTTGTTAGTGATTTCATATCTTTTATTTTTTTTTTCAAATTTACCGCCCTTCTATCTATAATGTTTCATGTGAAAATGGTGTAAAATGTACATAGCTAAATGTTTGCTAGATAATGTGGTTGAATACTGAGTACCGTTGAAATGATATGAAAGTTTATGGCATGTATTTTTAGGTGGATGATTTTTCCACGTACAAATAATTTCTTTAATATCACACCATAGAACACGTTTATTTTCAGCTAAAAATGAGGACAAGTTTAACATGGAAATCATATAAAATGAGAAGGACTTGTATCAACTTTGGTTATCAACCATTACCCATCTGTACGGATGATTTTTAATGAAATACCACACATGGTATGAGTTACCACCACCACCCATGAATACAATGCAATTTTTCTGTTCCGTGATAATTTGTATTGTTTCCTGGCGAAAGACCAGAGCAAATGAATTATTCTCAATTTAACAAAAGTCTGTTATACATGAGACAGACAATTACTCACAGGTAGAAATAATTATTTTTAATGGCGATGGTACAATTTAACGATTTTCCGATTTGAAATAAAAATTGTCATCCATTAAATGGAATAATTACAAAAAAAACCAATCGTAATATTTAGTATGACATAATTCCATCTAACATCATTCAAAATGTAGTACTCATCATCACAACTGTCATATCAGTTATGCAAAAATAAATTGACGGTGAAACAAATCGAAGAAATTGTATTGATGAATATTTGCTGTATTTGCATTTCGTTATGAAATATAATGAAGTAAAACATAAAATCTCCATTAATGGTTATTGATTTTATATTTGAATTTTATGCCAACCCCGTTGAATTTAATCGATTCGTTGATAAATAATTTTTTTTTCCAATTCATGCAATACAAGTACTTTCGTTTAATTTTAAATGTACCAAATCAATACGTTGTAGTAGTTTAACAGTGAAAAATGGCAAAAAAACGAAAAAAAAAAGAATTAATGAAAGGAAATATGACTGAATGACTGTTTATTTAAAGAACTGTGATAACTTTATAATGCTGACAGCATAATACCTGTGCTTTATTCAAATAAAATATTCTGTAAAATACCAATGACACTTTAATGCTCCTTTCAAAACTTCCATATTAAAAATTTTTTATTTTTTTATGTTTGTGCAGCATAAAATCATAAACAGTTAATGATTCGCCCATAAATACTATTTCCGACAACATTTTCATGAAAATAAAAAAAAAACACAAAATTATATCAATTAAATTGTATAAAAGATTCAAATGCATTTTTCACATAAAATGATAACTTTTTGATTGCAAGTAAACACTAGAAAGACCCACAAAGTCTTATCAATTTGTTTTCTCCTTATTAAATTTTATGTTGGGTAAAAACGATTGCAATAAAAAATACTAGGAATTCAATTTAACCAAAAGCTGTCTGGTCAATATCAACCAAATGGAAAGGCAAGAGAAAAAAATCGAAAAGAACAGGCGAAGAAAAACCCATTGAGTCAAAAGAAAATTTTTATCATTCAATAATTCAGTAAGTTGAATAAAAATTTCTTTCATTTTTCGTTGTTTTTTTCTCTTTCTTTTCAATTTTCAACAGAGAGTTTTAATGTTGGCCTGTCTGTTATTTGGACACAAATAGAACTAGAAGTAGAAAAGCGTTCATCCACTGTATATACAATCGGCCCATCTCTAACCAGTCAATTTTATCGCATAAAAAGAGAAAATATGTAACATTGTAAACATTAATTTAATAGCAGGATAAACTTTATTGGGTGATGTTTGCATTCAAAATATCCCACATATACTGTATTAACAATACAACAGTTTGTGTATCTTCCACTGTCGTGTCCAATATTAAAGTGGCTATTATTGTTGAGAGCATGTGAAAAACCATTCTCTAATAGAATATGAACGAACAAAAAAAAAAAATACATAAAATCTACGTATTCAAGATGAAAATTTTCTTTATATGTTTTCCTTCAAATGTGTATTCTCTTCTTTTGTAAAATTTGAATAAAGAATCCCTTTTCACATTTCATTTATCCCAAAGGACGATTATAGACATGAATCTCTTTTTTGTTCGTTATGCTCGTCTCATTCTTCTTTCCTTTTTACCATTTTCATATCCGAATAGGATTGTCATAAGAACCATTTTCCAATATTGTAGAATATATTGTTTTCTTTTCACATCGTTGTTCCCAAACAAAAAATGATAAGAGATGTGAATAAAATAAAAAAGAAAAAAAGAAAAACAAAATTATTCGACGAGACAAACCTAACAGCTTTACCCTAATGAATCATTTGAAGGGAAAATGTCTAACTTGTAATCCATGATTAAAATCCAATGTTTTTCTTATTTTTCGTTCGCTAAAGAAAATTCAATTTCTATGAAATAATTCACATGAAAATACATCAGAGATCCAAATCAATTGGGGAATTGATGAAAATTATTACTTAAAATTAAAGAGCTCACTGTTAATGCACTCTAATTTTACATTTAACATTAAATGACTTTAATCAATTCATGACATTTGATTGGCTTCTATTTTAATGGTTTATTCTTAAGAATCATACACTTTTCCATGTAAATTCCAATGGATTCTAAAAAAAAAAAATTGTTTTTATAAATATCATGACCCAGGATTTATGGACATAAAATGAACTGCAAATCAATTAAAATGTGTGCCTTTAATTTTCAACTTTTCGCCATTGTTTATTTAATTTTTATCTTTTCTCTTCTCAATTTCATATACAAAATAAAAATCATATTTTTTATGATTCCAATTTTCCTTTTGCTTTTTTCTTTTGTTTCATTTCAGCATTAAAATTCAATTGAATTTTTAATGCTACGGATTTTCCAAGAATACACAAAAAAGTCCTTGACTTCAGATAGAATTATAATTCGGTCATACTTTTTGTATTATTTTTTTTCACTGTTGATATCATAAACTTTGTCTGTTTAAATTACGTGTGTTATTCTTTATTTTTGGTGAAAGAAAACAAAATAAAAAATTTCCTACAATTTTTATTGTTGCTGTTGTTGCAAATTCAGTGAGTAAGGAGCCGAGCTAAAGAAACAAATCATTTTATTTTCCTTGTATTTCTCATTTTTATTTAATATACGATGGAAAAATAATCAATGCTGTTAGCCAGTGGAGTCAAATTAAATGAAAACTAGATGAAAATTTATTCATCCTAATTAAGCGTGTACTTCTTGCTATATAATTCGGATATTTCATTCGACCAAAAAAAAAAGGAAAAACTGTTATAGAGAAACGATTCGTATATTTTCTATTTTTTTTTTTCCATTCCGTTTATTTCTTCAGCAAGTGAAACATGTTTTCCATGTTCATAACAAATGACTAACTTTATACCAATTCCAATGTGGATAATGTAATATGGTAATGAACATTTGATGCTCTCACGTCTTCAAAACTGATGTTTCCTAACAGTATTATGTTTCCCGTCAAAATTGGACATGGTACAATTAAAAAACAGCACCAAACGCAACAAAAAAAAAAACAAAAATAACATGAGAAATTTTTAATTGAATCTCCATCTAGTGAAATAAAAAGAAACCCACGCGCCACAATGAAATAGAATAAAAGTACAGTATGAAATTAAAAAGCATAGAATTATTTTACTGCTATTACATTTATGGTTAGTCCAAGGATATCCAACTAAGGAAAAAAAAAACTGTTGAGAATCAACAGCTATGCGGAAATTATCTATTCTTGTTAACAGAACATTGTCTCTTATATTGGAAGCATAAAAGAAACAATCATGGGAATAAAATCTCTCATAATTTTCACCATTTAATGACACAAAACTATTATCGACCATTATTCTAATGTTGTTCAGCTGAAAAGCATAATGATTATTCTTCTTCATTTTTTATTTTCCCTTTATGAAAGAAAGGGAGAACAAGAGAATTTGTGTGTTTTTTTTCCTGTTTCTATATCTTTAGTGTCTTTTCGAAGGTTTTACTGGTTTTATTTGTTGGATTGTTATCTTGCCACCCATTCACTTAATTAGCCCATTAACACTCAACTATAACAATTTGTGAACAGTTTTCTGGTTATCTGCAATAAACCTAAAGTTATGTATGGTGAATTAGCGTTAAAAATAGCCGCATAGTATTTAATCTCTACCCACCCAGTTGTGACACAGTGGATTATACAATTTTAATACGATGGGTGGACGCTTCTTCATCTCTAGTCTGTTATTTCTTTCATTTTTCGATTTACTGTGCCCTTAAATTTGGGACGAAAACGAATGAAAACAATAGAATGGACACAACAATAGCTCAAAGAATGCAAATACAAATTTTTATGTTTTTTTTCTACTTTGGCTAATGCGCCAAGAAAAGCATTTTGGTCCTACCCTTGGTGAAATCTATACTATGGCTGTGGCCCAAAAAAATGAGAAAAAATAAAGTGAATATGTAATGTAACGGTACTGTAGAAGGTAACAATAAACAGTAAAGTAACGATGAGATTCATCGTCTCATTCTATTTCCATTCTATTAACAGACTTCTATTATAATCATCTTGAAGCAATTCTTTTTCAATTGTTTACAGTTGCTGACGATGAGAGGACTGTAGGACAATATCAGAGTTCATCATTTGCATGGGAAAAAAAAAGAAGAAAAGTTTTCTTATTTTCCTTCTTTGTTAATTTTTCTTCAGGTTTATGGGAAAGAGAACACAACTGAAACTGTAAGGTGAATGATGACATTTTAACGTAACGAACATTATGTGTTTGTATGGGTGGAGAGATGGAAAATTCCGCTTAATAATATACCATCCATCTTTAGCGATTTTAATGCACAATATGTTCATGGCACTTTATTTCACATCAGAATGTTTTTTCCCCGTCAATTTAGAAATCAACCACATGAATACAAGATCTCATATTACAAACAAATAATATGAAAATGAGGTGGCAGGTTCATTAAAATTTACTAATGTAATGGTGTATCAGTGAAGCAAATGTTTTCAAAATTCAATGACGTATATCTTTTATGCTCTATAAAATCGTATTTAGTAAACAAATTTATAGTAAAATAAAGAAGATATACATCCACCATCCCCCAATATATTGGTCTGATTTATACCAAAAGTATATGGTCGTGAAACATTATTCATATTTATGTAATTCCATTGAGAAAATCAATTCGAATAAGTGACATTCAACTGAGATGTTTGTATACAGTAATCAAATACACTGTGTCTCATGCAGTGCCATTGAATTAATCTTAAGAAACTTATATGACATTATTAGGTGCAATTCCCTTTACGAAACTGTTATCTTTAATGTTTTCACATTATCATGAAAATTGTAATTTACCAGAATTGAATTGAAAAGAAAAAAAAAAAACTGAAACTTCATTATTCTTATATGTGAATGATAGTAACATAGAAAAGAAATTTAAAGCGATTAAACATTGAAATGCATTACAAAATTAGATTAATGAAATCTTTTTGTTATCTGAAGTAACACTACTGCATTTGTTTTACAATACACTTTTTTCTTTGATTCATCTAAAGGATTTCCCTTCTTATTTCTTTAATGCCAGAGACATTGGAATTTACTTTAGAAAATATATTATAAACTAAAATAAAAAAAAAAAATAAAAGAAAGTTTCTATAGTCAACTCATTAATATACAAACATGAACAGAAAGTCTTATCATTACAGAACCTAACTATGGAAAAAATTCCAAGAAAAAGAAAATATTAAGTACAAATTTTCTTTTATAATGATATTTCTTTCTTATTTTGTTCCCATAACATGAACTAGAAGAAGCAAATAAAAAAAAGTTTCTCTTACACCCCAAAACCCACATATTCTATGCACCAAACATATTTGTAATATTCTTAAGAACACCTTTAATAAATTAGTAACTGTACTCGATAGACTGAAACCACTGTACTTTGTGTATGTGAATTTTCTCTCATTGAATGAAGAACTTTTTTTTTTCTTAAATATCTGCATTTCCGTATTCCATACAAAACTCTACAAATTTACAGAAGAAATTGTAAGAAAATATTTAAAAAAAAATCTGCATAATAACAACAAAATAGAAAAGTTGTTACACTAACGCGTCTCATGTTTATTAGAATTATTTTGAATTATGAAAATTTTTATACCAAAACATTGTAAAATGAAAATCTACAGAAAACGTAAAAAATAAAAAAAACTTTCAATACATTCAACTAAAGACAAGATATTGATACGATTAAAAAGAAAATGTAATTTCCATTTTCTTTCAGAAAAAAATTAATCGTTTCCAATGTCAAAATCACTTGATAACAAAATGATTTAAAATAATTTCACATCCACGTATATTCGATGATATTTGAATTGAAATTGGGCCAAGCATATGCAAGATGTAGATAATGCGGTTTCCATTCTGGTTTACCATCACATCATTATCCTTAAACACGAGTCTTATTATCTCACTGTAATACCAAAATATAAATTAGGCGCAATGAAGTAAACCATATTTGGCTGAATATTGTCACCTTGTGGCATATACGTTCAGTTTTCCTCAGAGAGTTTTTCATTTTGAATATTTTACAAGAAGCTTTAGTTTGAAACACCAAATGCAATATGGATTTTGTCCTCATTCTCTTCATTTAATTTTCATCAATGGGCTTTCAACCATTACCCAACGATAGAACATTAATACGAGAGCCAACCATTAAGTATCCTATGAAACACTATGCTTCAAGTAATAACACTTATTCAGAAAGTAACCGACAAAAGAATGGAAAAAAAAATAGAATCCTTATTATACTTAAAGCTCAAGAAGAAAAATTAAAATTGAAGATTATCTTTTTCCATTGTTTTTTTTTTCTGTGAATTTTCAGTTCTCTGGGTTATTATCACTTTCCAGACTTTTTTTTTATTCTTATGAATTCTTTGTCGTTCCGAGAGAGAGTGAGAGAGACTGGCACATCTTGTAATATAGACTGTGAACAATAGCTGGACTATGAATGTTCGTTAGCTTAACGTATTATGGTTGCGGTGGTACATAAAACCCCATAAATTACTTGTTGAAACGATTTGTTAGCCGTTGAAAAATGCGGTGATTCAGAAGGCAACGCAATATCTTTATACAAACTTAGGGTGGCTCTTATGGCACCCAAAAATAAAATGAAAAAAAAAAACAAAGAAATTGTTTTATAGAACTTATAGACAATGGAATAAAAAACTGAAACTCCTCTGAGTTGGGTGGCAAATCAATTAAATGAATTATGTAGTGAATAAAATTTATGATACTTTAATCATTACGCCATTATGGTGGTTTTTATACTTTCTTACAACCAATTTAAGATGGACGCATATTGTAATTTCAACAGCTCAATATATCAAGAATTCAACCGCGTAATTCATCTAGAGGAAAATGTACCGTCTAATTTCACTGTTTTGAATAAGAAATGAAATAAACTTTCTTTTTCTTGTTTGATAAACGTATTCTACACGTGCTCTTTTATCCCTACAAACGTAATAATACGCAAGTGAATTTTATTTCTCTTATCGTCAAATAAAAAAAAATAAAATTCATAGAAAATCAATAAAACTAATTTTGATTTTTCTATTCTCAATATGGAAAAACAGAAAAATTGTAAGAAAATATTGCAATATTCTTATGATTTGATATTTTCAACAAATTTTTACCTTTGCGGTTTTTCTATACGAAGACCGACTGTATACATCATCGAACCAATATTCAATGAACGTCTGTTAGCACGTATTTTGTTACCTTTTTGATTTTATTTTCTACGCTTGACGCCTTTTTCTTAAAAACATCACTTTGGGTATAAAAATTTTCATGTGTAAAATGGGCCACAAAATGAATTGTGTATGTTCAACATATTTGATTTTCATTTATTTTTCTTTCCATTTTTATTCCTCTTTGACTTGATCATCAATAAACGCAACGACGTGTGGCGGCAATCATTTGGTATCATAAAAACAAGAAGAAATATTCTTGTGTTAGAAGAATAAAACAAATATATGACCCGGAAAAATAACGTACACACATTCACATCAAAACTGTTGAGTACATTCAAGAGTCAATATGGGTAATTCTGTACCAAAGATGAAAATTCAACTGAAACAGGAAAATGTCTTCTTTCTTTTTTTATTTTACGTTATCGAAGAAGAAGTGGAAAAGTTTTATGTATGAATAATGTGCGGTTGATTTATTTTGCATTTTACTTAGTAGTGCGTTACTATGTTTCTGTGGTAAATGATGAAATGGATTTTAGAATGCAATTTTTACCAACATAAATGGAACATGACTAGTGTATTATGTTTTGAAGGACTTTTTTTTTCCTTTTTTAAGATTAAGTTACTTTGTGAAACTCAATAATGTAACGAGACAGGAATTGTTTCAAGGGAAAAACCGCAGAAAACAGATGATGGAAGTTTTCTACGTCGTATCGTATTTTGTTTTAGCCAAACTCTCATCTGTACTCTATACAAAGTTCATAAGCTTCATTATTGTTTAATACCATCTATCTCTCTTCTGGCAGATAAATAAAAATTACCGTTGAATAGAAGTAGCATTGATCCAAATCCAACAAGAGTGTGTTTGGATCAAGGTAAAATTCACATTTAAATTGAACAACAACAATCTTTTACGAACGGATTGTATCTATCTTGGTACTTTCTTTTAAAAAAATCAACATAAAATTTATTGTTGTATTACATGGATCGTAAAATGAGGGAGTAAAATATTCAGTAAAAGATCAATTTTATTGGTATAAAATAATAATGTTATTGAAATCAATTCGATTTACTTGTAAAATGTTCCATTATTTTATATACAAAAAAAAATCTATTTTACATATGTGAATATCCTTTGCCCCTGAGTATAAATCATATAACAGAATATAAATAGCGAACGAAAAATACAATTTTTCATATATTAAATCGATCTATACGTTCCTTAGTGTCAAATACGTTAAAGAATGTATGCGACAATATAAAACTTTATATTTCATCTTATCATTTTTCTCTTTCATTCATTCCAGTCCCTTGTGTCATGTTTCTTAGACCATTTTGATAGGCATAACCGATATCGAATCAAATACACAAAAAAAAGGACTGAATGATTTTCCACCTCCTACCAATTTGCAACATAAAAAATATGTTACATTATGCATAAGAACCAACACCAAAATAAAGAAAAGAGAATGAAAATTTCACAATGTCAATGATTTTCAATATTTCACCAATATAAATTTGTAACATTTCTATCGTTCTGATAGTCTGTTCAACTTCCAAACACACGGGCCCATTTGAACGAAATAACTCCCCGGAGGGAAATAGCATTGAAATTCAAACGTTAAAGTTAAACCGTTCAGTTAAATACAACAACTTTTACTAGTTAAAATTGAGTCAACAATTACAATAAAATGGTCAAAACACTGAGAGAAATCAATTAGAAACACAGGAGAAAATAGAAGAAAATCAGTTTAAAGGAATCATTG
This sequence comes from Coboldia fuscipes, assembly GCA_001014335.1. Classification (NCBI taxonomy): domain Eukaryota; kingdom Metazoa; phylum Arthropoda; class Insecta; order Diptera; family Scatopsidae; genus Coboldia; species Coboldia fuscipes. The sequence continues at coordinate 114,565 of JXOR01000114.1, read as the reverse complement.
ATTTCATTTGAATATTGGTAGTGAATTGTTCCACATTTTCTTGTTTTGCGGGGTTATGGGGTGGCATACAACCAAAAAAACATCTACATCATTGCTGGGGTGAAGGTAACTGAACCTACATCAAAATTTTTTTTTTTTTTCGCCTCTCTATCTGGTTGTATGTCGCTTTTTATATTCTTTTTTCCTTTTGAAAAGGGTTCGTTTATTCAAGTAGAATGAAATCCGATAAAAAACCCCCAAATGTGTCGTATAGAGAGTTACCAACAAAACAGTATATTTCATAGCCCCACGCTCTAAAAAACAAAAAAAAATAAAAAGCATAACGACGGAATATCGTAAACGTTATATAATTCCATAAATTTATTGATGAATCCCATTGATTTTCATTGGGGGGGGGGGGCTAAAAGTGTGACACCGTATAACAAACTGATACATCATCCATAAGGTTGTTGTCTTCATTCCACCCCAACCATTTAAACTCAATTCTCCAATTGCAGTTACTGCAACACAAAATCTCTTACTCAAAATGGGAAAAATAAAAACGGTGAGAATGAATTGGTTTCATTGATTTCAATCTGAATGTTTTTCAAGTACCCCACACCCTCGGTTCAATGTATTCTGCCCATTCAATTTGTATTTCATTATACCATCCCGGTAACTGATGACAATCAGAAGCACATCGTTAGACGGTTCTCCATATAGCACGACTTTTGATTTCCGTTACCATACAATTCTCTAATGGTATGAGAATAGAACAACATCCATGGGTCCAATAGATTAGATAATTTTTTTTTCTCTGTTGTTTTTGTTATTTTCTATACTTCACTCTAATGAAATATCCTGTTAGAAGGACACAAATTGTTACCTGTAACCATAAAATACAAATAGCCTCTCAATGGCCACTGTGGATACTCAATTCTTTTACTTCATCAGTGTAACAGAAAAAATAGAGAAGACTTTTGTTCAATTCAGAGCCAAACACTCGGGGTTAATTAAAAAAGATAAAACTGTCAAAAATTTTTATGTTTACACTGACCACGATACCCCATTGGGATTCAACCCTATAAATCTATGTTGGACTCAATTACATACACTTTTTTAGTGGCTTTATTCTATTATTTTTCGTTTTTTTTTATATTCGAAAAGCTTCTGTTATAAAAATGGAAATGGTGGCAACATAATCTACACCGTAATGGAACATTTATTCCCATACCATTTAGACACTTAATGAATTGTTTCTATGCAAAGAATACATAGAGAAAAAAACAGAGTTTTCATCATACATTCTGTGTTTTGTTAAATCTGATGCTCAGTAAACCGTTCATATATAAGAACTATTTAAAACCTTTTATTTCCTCAAACCAATTGGAATTGTACCATTGAATTGAAATTATTTCCTACCATTTTCTTCTATTTCATTATTAATATCAGTTACGTTGCATTGGTTCTAAGTGACGGCTGATTTGTGATGTAATCTAAAAATGGTATTTTAATTCAAAGAATTAGTAATTGAAATACCATGCTGTTTTACGTTTTTGATAGTAACCAATCTTACAGAAAGGTGAAAAAGCCAAAGCTATAAATTTTACTTTCTCGAGTGAACTAAACAAAGAAAATTGGAAAAAAAATAATAATAAAGGGGACTGTTGCAATTCAGTATGAATTGGTACAGAAAAAACAGGAATATCGTTTATGTTTAGCATTTGGTACATAGTAAAACATTACAGATTTTCTGGTATTTTTACTGCAATCCACTGAGAACTCTTAATTGCACCAGAGATTTCTTATGAAGTATATTCTCATCGTTTATTTCTTTTTTGTACGTTAATACCATAAGAGTTTCTCATGTACAACTGTACAGATCTGGGAAAGAATTTTTATTTATTATTTTTCAAGAACTTCATTCGTCTAGTTCCCTAGTTGGCAGGGGATGATTGTGGTAGAAAATATGCTACTGACCCTTATATCGGTTTTTTTCTTTTTCATTCTTCAAACATAATCACAGTATCGTTTCTAAGCTGTTGTTCACCGCTAAACGTGTGTATTTTACTCTCTTATCCCGTATCTGATTTTCGTTATTCACTTCTGAAATCTCGTTCATAATTTTCATCACCCACTCCCCATACAAAGAGTATCAGAATAAAATCGTGATAATCCACAGAAACATGTAACCGCCAAGTTACAAAATATTTTCTATCAGAAGCTTTTCTCGCCCATTTTTAACGAATAAAAAAAAAAAAAAAAAA